>VZTB01014632.1:623904-672096 GCA_013397245.1 Thryothorus ludovicianus | reverse complement strand
TTTTTTGGGGGGGATCTTTGAGCCCTCAGTAAAACATGTAGCTATCAAGATTCTCTAATGCAAGGCCCAGGACTTAGGTTTTTGTTGCTTATTTCCCCCATCCTCCCTCCCCAACTCCCTTTTGTTTGGCTTTTGTTTTTTGGTTTGTGTTTTTGTCTGGTTGGGTTGGTTTGGTAATTCTATTTTACAGTTTGGGATGATTTCCTAGTAAGCACAAGTTCTATTAATAGGCGAACTATTTCTGATAACATTTTAAAATACAAAACTTTTCTTTAAAATTTTTTCCAATCTACTTTAAGAATAATTTCAAATGAAATAAGGAACTGCTTTCTCCTGTTAGACTGTTACATAGATCAGCGCCAGTAATATTTGACCCCTTAATTTATGCCTTACTCAGTACTCTCTAGTTTAATGGCTTAGCTGTGACATTTTTCATTTATCCAACAGATCTCAAAACATTTGAAATTCATATACTCAGAAAAAAAACCACACTATCTAATACAGCTCTTAGATTGTAGAATCCAACAAAATTTATTTCAAGTGACACACTCAGAGAGAGTTGAAAGTTGCTAATTATCGAATGTGGAAAACTTTGAATATTGTTTTCCTGCTAAATGTGACTGGAAAATCTAACTGTATTTTAAGACCAATAGGGTAAAACTCTTCCTATGGATTGGGGAGGAGGACAAGTGACTAGTGGCAATTACAATTACAAAACTTTACAAACCCCACAATACTTAAAAGCTTTGGATTTCTATTCCTTCAATGATTAGGAAGAAAAAAAAATCAGAGTAATAGAGATCATATTCATAGAGAGCACCAATTGTTCATGGTCATAGTAGAAATCAAGGACCTACAACAATCTCTGCAGTGCACTGTTTCCTCTAGTCTCTTTCACAGGAGGAAAAGTGCAATTTGCTTCAGAAATAGTGACTCCTTATCATAAATAATTGCTTTGTGTTCCATACAGAAGCAAAACATTCCCAAGTAATTTCTATGAGTATGGTATGAATCTAGAATGTCAACAGCTGCAGAAAATACTTTGTTTGTGTAATGGTAGGCATTTTGTAGAAATTGCCAAATCAATGGGTAATTTACCAGATACAACTAGAGAACTGAAATGTGTGCTCTGCCCCACAGACTGCATTTTGACGATGCAGTGGATTTTAAATAAAAGATTAAAAGTTTAATATCCTCTTATCTGCATTCTTGTCAGAGGAGAAGAATGCTGTAGAGGAATGGAAGAAGACATAATTCTTCCTTTAGTCAATACTTGCCAAAAAATGAGATAATGCAGTACTAAACAGACAACAAAATATGGTTTACCCTTTTACAAACTAAAATAAATGCTTATTGCTTTAGGCTTTGGGTAATATAATTTAAATCTCATTTGTATATAGCAAATTAAATAAGTTCTAACAAGTGAACAGGATGAACGGGAAAGTCAGATATTTTCTCATGGGGTTTACCTTACTTTTCTGCTCCATTTTCCCTGTTAGTCCTTGTGATATAACCACAACACAGAACAAGCTGTCTTTCACGTGCCACTGCAGATTTTTACAGTCATTTAATTTCATGATTAATTTTAATATTTGTTATGAGTTTGATTAGCAAGTAGTGGTAGAGAAAATACAGACTGCTAATGAGTATATAATTGATAAATACATTAAAAAAAGACATTCTTATTTTGTTTCCTTGCCTGTTTTTCCTAAGAACAATGATTGTAAAGTTAAAGAAAAGTTTTTAAAACAGTATACTCCAATGAGTCATCCCAAACAGAGTTGTTTTTCAGATAATGGAAGAAATTTTTTGCTGCCACCAATACATTGTCTCAACTTGTTATTCTGACTTGTACTTTAGGTTATCAGAGATATCAAGATATTATAGAAATGATCCTAGAAATCAGGCTGAAAAAAGGAGTGGGAGAACTTTGTGAGATTTTCATGTCACTGAACTTTGACTGCATCTAAAACATATTAATCATAGAGTCCAATATGGATCTAACGTCTGAAAAACTTTGATTTGAATTGCATCTCATCTCTGGAGAATGGGATGTGAATCTGATTCACAAAAAAAGGGACTGAGTGATTTTCCTGTGAAACACATTACAGGACACCTGAGTTTGGAACTATATTCTTTTAGACAAGTCCCACATGGAAGTATCTTTCATACTAGACAGGAAAAGTGAGGTTGCAGCTGTTCCAAAGAAAAAAGAATTCAATATTTGGGATTACTCTGCCCCAGTAACATTTAGCAAGTATACACAAACACTACTAAATTTCACACCAACACATCCAATTCAAAGTGTGTCTACCTTGTTTGATGGGATCAACTTGACAGAAGTTTCTAATACCAATTCAAGTGTTTTGGAGGAATGTGATTCAGTTACATATTCACAAAACATATATATTTATGAGTGACAAAGCAAATGAACCTTTATTCTATGTCCTCCATTTAAAATGGACAAGGTCTAAAATTATATAAATTATACTTAAATTTAATTTATTTAGATGTTTTTAAAAATCTGACATGAGTTTAGAAAACAACAATTTTTTTCTATTATATATACAAATTATTTTTTTATATCCTTCAATCAAAGGCAGAAATATCTAAATGTACTTATGTATTTATTGTAACATTATGATGGCTTTATAGGAAAAACCTAATTTTTTAAAACACCATGTGAGATCATGTCATGAACTTCACAAAAACATTTCCATTTCTGATAGGTGCCACTGTTCTATAAGAACATAATTCAATAAAATCTCTTTCTCAGAAGAGTGTGTGCTGATTTCTGCTCATCTTTCTTTTATGAGACTGGCATCACAACAATCACTATATTGGAAACAATATTATACTCTTTGGCCTTCCAAGAACTATCTACTAGTAAATTTTCTCTCCTTTTTAAGTTCAGCTTTTGTTTACTTTATTACAAACACATTTAATATTTTTTTTTTTTTTTCTGAGAGGGCGAAACTTCTGTGTTCTTCCTAGCTCTGTGTACAGTATCTCTGCGGTCTTTGATTTGCTCCTACATTTTGTTCATGGCAATCCAGTCTATTTTTCCCTTTCCTTAATTTTTCTGCTTATCTGGCAGTCATTACGTAGCTTTGGATTTAGCCATACTGGTCCCTTGTTCTATTTACATAAGAATGGAACAATTTGAACCTGTACTTTTAAAATCACCTGTTGAAAGCTGCCTGTTTCACCTACCTGCTTTCCCCTTAAGTTTACTTCTAAAAGCTGTGTTTGCTCACTGCCTGCTCATTTGTTTGTTATTCTGCTCCCTGGGCTCTTTTCTGAAAAGCTGTGAACTCTGTCAATTTGCTGTCATTCTCATTTGTGTTGTCTTCAGCCCTCGCAGTACCAGTGAATATCTTTCTGTTTTCTGGAATCTGTCCAGAAAGATGTCTCCTTCAAATGTTTTCTTGAAGTTTTGTACTGAGGTCTTCTCACTGATGCATTCTTAGAAACTGCTGGACCTCATATCCCTGCAGCACTCTCTACCCACCATCAAAACCCTCAATTGCCAGTGGGTAATTCTGCCACATACTTATAAAAAAATTCTCTCATATTTATCCATCTGGTCTGTATTTGGCCTACAGTCTTCTAGGGTTCTAAATCTGAAGCCAAAATGTGATGTACTAGACAAAGGATATAACCTTTGTTCAACCACCTGTAATTGGACAAACAAATCTTTTATTGTAATATTTATGCAATTTGAATTAAAAGTGGTAATTGGTATGTCTGTCTTATACAAATGGCATCATATTTTGTTCTTTTCATGTGACTTCTAGCTCTTTTTCTTTATTCCTATATTATCTGCCCTAGTAAATTTTTTTGTACTTTTGATTTTCAATAGACTGAACTATTATCATCCTTCATACTCCTCTTATGAATGCATTCTCATTAAATTTTTCTTTCCTGCATTTTGTTTTTCTTTAAAATTCCATTCCTCAGGCCTCTCTGTCCTTTAACCAGTAAACTTCTTTTCACAAACTCTGTAAAAATGTTATTTTTTACTTTTTCTTCCCTGCCCCACTGCTCTTGGGACTTTAACGCAGACAAAGCAAAATGAAATCCCCTGAGTAGCATCCTCTGTGCAGCCACACACTTGTTTCCAGGACATATCCAGCCTGCAGGTGTCTACATACTGTTAGATTATATATTGACTTGCACATATTTTCCACAGATGTAAGTTTTTATTCCTCTTAATGTGGAAGCTTATAACTTTGCCTTACAGGTTATTTCCATTAGTTAACTTTTCTCAAAATACATTTTAGTTTTCTGCCCCACTTCAATATTTGATTTCTGAGAATAGATAAAAGGCAATCTCTTGTAGTTTGATTTTAACGTACACTGTAGTCGGAATACTCCCATATTTTTGCACACTAGACAACTATTTCAGCCATTTTGACATCATTTTATGACCTTTAAATTTGATTATATTTGTGTTTTTTTGGCATTCTCACAGTCTTCTGAACTCTGAGATAATCCCAACAATACATTTTATCGGAAGATCCAAAGTTGACTGAGCAGTCATCGAATCATCAATAAAAAATAATTAGTGTTAGTAGACTTAGTATTGATTGTTTGAAATGCCAAAGTATATGCACATTCTAAAACTAACACATGCAGTATGGTCATCATAAGTTATGACGAGAATTCCCAGAAAAAGTTGCAAAGTTTTTGTGTTTTTAATGTGATTTATCCATCCCCTAACAAGATGCCAGAAATAACCACCACTTCAAAAATGTTTTTTTTTTTTTTATAAAACATAGACCAAATTCTGATGTCTTGTATCGGTTTAAAGGAGAAATAGTGAGTTCAAAAGCTAGTTCATCAGTACATTTGTGGTATTAGATACATTATACCTGTGAGACTTGTTGTGTCACCTAAAATTTTAAGACAATTAAGTATTATGTTATGTGTGAGACCCTGGAGTGAGTATTACTAACGACCAGAACCAGAAAAGACTAAGATTTCTTAATTGTGTAGATATTCTTGTACTCTTAATTTTCAGACTACTATGAAGTTTCTCTTTTGCCTTTTTGTTTGTTTTTTTTTGTTTGTTTAATTTCATCTATATTGTAAAATATTTGTGATGACCAAAGACATCAACCAATTTGAATGAGTAAATTCAAACATGCGCTTGATTCAAATTAAATTTTTTGCCTTTAAATAATTGTATCTTTCTCTAAATGAGTCTTTATTTTGAGACAACTTTGAAAATTCAGATATCAAAGAGAGTATCTGAAAAATTACAGGGTACTTTTCATTAGAAGCTTGTCCCAGCCCATTGCTGGTAAACTGAGTAGTAGACTCTGCCATGACTTGCTCAACAACTGTGTGCAGTGCAGAGATTGACACCTGGAAAAGGCCCCCTCCCTGAGTTAAATACAGAAGAAACAGACCTAGAACTTGAAGATGGATTCTTAATCACAGAAAGGTCTTCTTTCCTCGAGCATAGCAGAGCCTTGTTGCCAATCTTATAGTGGGTAATGCAAAATGGACTCCTTTGTGAGTAGCAATTTTTCTCTGTGCTGTTACAAGGCATACTAAACTAAAATGGAATAAATAATATGAAATTGACAGTTATTTTCTCCAGTTTTCAATCTTATTTTAATGTCTTCTGATTTCATTACTTTATTTTTTCTATTCAGAACTCCTTTTGGCTTTCAGTTTAAAATAACAAGGATCAACTTATGTTAAAATTATAAACAGCACAATTTTTGTCAGTCTTCATGAGTACATAAATTATTAAAGACACTTTGTGGCAGTGCAGCTTTTTAGTTTACTCTTATTTCTTACCAAAATTCAGTAGGCAATTGCAAATCATGCTTCTCTTTAACCTTCATTCTCTTCTCTCTTTCATACATGTGCAATGACATGTTGACATAAGAGATATATATAATACACGTAAATCCTTTTTGTACTCAGCTATTACTGTTAAATTTTCTGGTTCAATCTAATTGACATTTGAAAGAGAAGTCTAAAAAGATATGCTAAACACTGCATGAATCAGCTTTTAAAAGTGTTCACTGTACCCCAAACAATAACTGCTGTATATCATGCTGGGGGCTGAATATGACAAATACTTTGGTATTGTTCTTTTTGTAGGCTCAGAATAATTAGCAGTTGATTAAACTTAAAAAGGAAGGTTGAAAGATTTCTTTTAGATACAGATTAAAAAATTGTTGAAGGAATAGGATATAATTCTAAAGGTCCTCTACAAACGACAGCTGTTGAACTTTGCACAGATCTGGTCCTGCATTAAGAACCCAATCAGATACCAAAATAAAGAAAAAAATATTTTAGCCAGTCTTTTATATACTGATACACACTCAGACTTTGAAAAACCAACTTCAAGAAGAGAATGCATGCGTTGTATATCTGTTCAATAGCTAAGGAAATTCATGCTGTCACATGATTGGTATTTCACAGTGTAAAATGTTAGATTCGGGACAATATAACAGTACATTTTGGTTGTGCAGATTAATTAGGAATCCACTTTTATTAGCAAGCAAACACAATGACTGCAGTGACTTCTGCACTTGTTTCAACAGCCCTATTGCAGGAGCTAAGGAGAAAGGATCTCACTATTCTGCAACACTGAAAGCAACCTTTCTCTTCAAGTATACCATGAAGAGTAGTCTGAAAAAGCAACAGCAACATACACTTGCATTGACAGACAAATCTCCAGAATTTATGGATAGTCATTAAAACAAGTACATTCCTTAGAAAGAATGTTCTTGCATTGATTAATGCTTTAGGGCATTTAATAATAATTAAGACATTGGAACAATTTCTTGCTTTAATGGTAAAATTCAAACTTTAGTCAGAATAATATGACAATCCTAATCAGAAGTGGACTTTTTTTCTGAAAGTTATAAGCTGACAGAGGGATGTTAAATGAGAAATTCTTCACTACAGAAAAATTTTGTTTGTTTCAATATAAATCCTACGTAATACTGCAGAATATACCACTGAATTTGAAAATGATTTTTTCTTACTACACAACACAATAATATCATAGAAAAATACAATGTAAGTACAGATTTCTTCTTGTAAATTCAGCAAATGTGTTTACCCTATCAATATTTAAGTTATATATTTTTTAATGTTATTGTATTTATAATAAGTCATATAAGGAAATAACTCTATGGGATAAGCAAATCATAACACTAATCTTATTTTAAAAAAAACTTCAAAGGGGAAAATAATAAATCAGTGAGTATGGCCAGATATTGTTTTCCAAATCTACAATCCACTTTTCCCAAGCTTGAAAACAAATGTGATGTATCAGCCACATAAATAACTACTGTAACCTTTTCCTGTTGAGGCTACCAACACGAAACTAAATAGTAAGAAGAAAAGAGCACTTCATTAATCATTCATGCAGGATTATATCTGACACGAAACTCTATGCATCCTCTGGTATATGCATTTGTTTTGGTTAAAATTAAGTAAACTAAACACCTGGCCAGAGGTTATGGTTCCAGATGTTTAGGAATACATGAAAAAATGGTTAGAGCAATAGTGAAGAAAAGAAGGCCAATATTTACACTAAAAAATGGAGTTGATGGGAAAAGAGGACTTCCACTGTTGGTCTCTGAAAATTACTCCTATTTTTAGCACAACAAACAGTATAAAAGCTCCAGCATCATAGTCCAGGTCTAGCTTGCTCAGGCATTCTTACAGTAAAATGCTTTAATAACATTCTGATTGAGGTTTTCTTCTCGGCACTTGTCCTTTCCTGATGATTTGTGTTGGTTCTCCTCTCTCTGAATGGGTCTAACAGGATGAGGGAGGCCACCCACCTACCAAGATCCCAAGAGGAGAATGAGGGTATGCTGACCTTTATCTCAGGGACAGACTTAGGCTCAAACTCAAATCTACCACTGCCTTCAGGGAAAGAAATAAGGCAAGGTTTGCCCCATATTTTTTTTTTTCAAATACTGCTGTATATTTCTTACATTCTGTTTTTTTCTTGGACTGTATTTTGTTTTTCCCTGTTTTGCAGTCAGTTTTTTTCTGTTAGACTTAAGGAAAATGAAGTTCATTCTATTGATTAAAATAATGACCCTTTCTAGAGTCCTTTTTTCCAGTGTGAATACTTATTAACTGTGCTGAGTTTACTTGAATTCAATGGGTCTAGTCGAATAAATGAGAATGAAGCATGACGGAACCAGACTGCAACCCCAGCAGCCACAGCTTTACAGATCCTGGTTTTGCTTGTGAAAAGCCATGCAGATAAGACATCATTCTTGGCACGTGCATTATTTAGCTCAAGGAATGAATAACATCTTGATATTTCCTGAGGTGTAAGGGACTTTAAACCCCTCTGATAGGACAGCTACACACAATGACAGCACAGTTTCCTTCTCATGCCTCCACCTGTGGCACAGACTCTGCTGCTCATCTGACAGTTTGCTGAACCAGGGCAGCCCATCATCCCAGCCAAAAGGGCAAGTACATTTTTGCCAGGTTAGTGAGCATAAAAGAGGTGCTCACAGGCTGGAGGCACACCAGAACTTATCCAGGGAGGGGACAAGACAAGTGGAAAAGGAGGCAAGGAGTAGCTGAGGCTGGAAAAAACTGAGAGGGAAAACAGAGCAAGCAGATAGTTTGGGAACCACACCTTTCATGATATCTACTCAGTTACACCAGTTCAGCTCCATCATCTTTCTGCCTTTTTTCATCCATCAAAATATGACCTCCTGACCAGTATTTTAAATTCAGCTGCTGATCAGGAACCCACAGGGAACAGGAAAGCAAGTAAGGAGATGATCCTGTGATGATAACCTGCAGACTGTGGTTCAACATTAACTTTGCCATTTTTAACAGCCCAAACACAATTTGTCTTCTCTACATTTAGCCATTTATTCTAGGTCCCCCTAGGAGATTTGTCTCCTTACAGTTGTGCTGATTTAGCTCTTCACATGGCTGACCTCTAAACTGGACTTGCAAAATGAAGCGCTCCAAAAAAAAAAAAAAGTCTAGTCTTTAAATAAAAACATGCCATTTCATCAGTCTGATTTATAGTCAGAGCAAAAAATTGCAGAATTGGCATAAATAAATGTCAGGGCTCAAAGGGAGGCAGGAATGTATGGCCACTTGTGGTGAGGGAGGGAGACATCTAACACGTGATATGCTCCTGACAGAATAGGAGCGTGAAGAAACTACAGACTTAATTCAGGCGTTACTTTAGACTTGTGAATGGTGCAGACAGGCGGCAGATTAGACCACTTAGGGAGGTTGTGTAGCCTTCTTTGGTGAAGGTTTCTAAGAACAGATTAGACATGAGCCTGTCAGGATGTGCACAGCTTATCTGAGCTTGGGAGTGTGGGCACTATAGCTTTGTTTTCTACCAGCTGATGGATTGTTCTGGTTTTTACCTATACTCTAAATATATCTTCAAAATTAAAAAAAAAAGTTTTTTTAATATAGTTTTGTTGGAAGTAGCAAAAATGTGCTAAAATGTTGCATCTTTTTATGGATCATCTATCTCCATGAAGGCTCCTTTTAGCAAAGGGATAATAAAACTATTAAGCAAGAGCTACTTAATCTTAAAGCAAAAGAATCTAAAATGTTTTGAACTTGAATATCCACATTTATGTATATTTGGCTTATGTCAACGTCAGTAGTATTGAATTGTAGAAACTCATAGTAATTAAGCAGTCAATTTGCTAAAGGCTGTCAAACAGCAGCTTTACAGAACTGACTGCCCTGCAATTGTTAGGTGTGATACTGGGTGCTCATTCCAGATGGCTTGGAGCTGAATTACAGGCTCAAAGTGGAGACAGGCAGTTCTTGAAAAATCAAGATGCTTTGGAGAAACAAAGATATCCTTATTTGGAATACTCAAAAATAACACCATAGGATAGGACAGTAAGACATTTTAATGTTTCATCAAGAGAAGTTTGAGCTAATTTGGTTGTACACTCCACCTTTCACCGCTGTCATATAAGGGATTATTAAGCAGATGAGAATGCCTTGTTTGAAAAGTTAAACCTTTCCCAGTCGGATTTTTGTCCCTAGAGACCAAATCTTTAGGTATTCAAATATTTTTCTTTTTTTTTTAAACAGAAAAATAGGCATGTGGAAATAGAATGATGATGCATTCAGGGGATGCTCATATTGGACATGAGAAAAAGGTTTTTCTCTGAGAGGCTGTTCAGTCACTGGAACAGTTTCCTCAGGGAAGTCTGACAGCACAAGCTTGTCAGAGTTCAAGGAGCATTTTCAGGATGGCGTTATTCATGGTTTAGTTTTAGGTAGTCCTTTGAGGAATAGGTAGTTGGACTCCATGATCCTAGATGGATCTCTTCAAACTTGAGATACTCTACAATTCTATGATTATTATACAAGCAAAACCAGTCTGGTAAAAAGTGGCTGCTTTGAATTGTCAAAACACAGTTTCAGGAATGCTAGGTGTTTAGGAGTCATATATGGATGTCAAATCAGCCAACTTTTTAAGTTTGGACTTTTCCATATAAATAATGGATGCAACTTCATGTCCTTTTAGATATTAAGAGCATAAACATGAAAATAAATTGCATGTTAGTAATAAATTAGGTGATGAAAAATTACCACTCTCCAGATTTTAGAACTGTGAAATCTTCTTCATGCTCTATTTTTCATATTTTTCTATTTTCATACTTTCATCAAACCTAAAAATACAGAGTTTCACTTGCAGTATCATGTTTTGTTTATTGAAACAGAGACTGAAGGAATGAAAGCCAAAAAGAAAGAGATTCATAAAGACAAAAAGCCTAAATACTACTCTTCAGGTGTTAGATACCGAGTGGAGGAAAAAACACAAAAGAGGAAGGCAGGGNAGGAAGGAAGGAAGGAAGGAAGGAAGGAAGGAAGGAAGGAAGGAAGGAAGGAAGGAAAAGAGAGAAAGAAAATAAAAACTATTATAAGTGGAACAGGAGTATTTCTCCAGTCTACTCTTGTGTGTACAGCATTTTAAAAAGCAACAGCATATTAAAAATTTCTGCCAAAGCTACTAAGCTGTTCAAAAAATTCCATAGAGAGCTGATCGATTCTTTTTATGTCTTCTGCATACTTATTAACTTCATAGCTATTAATCAGATCATAGTCTGAAATTTGCTTCAATATCAGAAAATGTGAAGTTCCTTAATACTTTCCACTGAAAAATCTTAACTTTTCTTATTTGTAACCTCCCCAGATTTGAATAAGGGCTTAGAGGATTCATCGTAAGTGTATCTCAGAATGAAATATTTTAGAAAATTCCAGTCCTTTCAAAGAAAGAGCCTTGGGAAACACAAATGCTAAAATAAACACTAAACAAACAAATAGAAAAAACAAATAATGAATGTCTGTGAGGACAAATAAGTATTTTTATTTTTAAATTCCCCCATGATTTGGAAGCAAGATACCCAAATATTGTACAGATATGAACTTAGTGCCAAAGATGTGTCTTTTATTTTTTCTTATATGAAAACAAAGATTTTCACAGAAAAGAAATTAATACTCATATATTTAGCAGGTTAGATTTTTATCTGGTGGGGTTTTTTTTGGTCTTGATTTTCTTGTTCTCATTTAGCATGAACCAGCTTTAGACTGTGGTGTGGCTCATCCTAAGCACTGATCTGAGCCTGTGACATGAGCTGGCACCCCAGTCAGCTTGGTGGGAGAAAGCCACCTAGCTCAGGTGACAAGTAGGCAAGAGGTAGGTGCACCCTGTGCTTGGGCACATGGTGATGGAGGAGCAGCTACGTAGCAGGAAGAATGTTTGAATGTCTGGGGGTGAGGTGGGTGCCTGAACAAATGATGCAGCAATGGAACAGCAGGATGTCAACAGGACAGCTCAGCCAGAGGGGTCAGAGACAGGATGAGGAGAGGTTTTCAGATTTGGATCCATTTAATGATTAGGATTTACTGGGCTTCAATGGGTCTCAAAGGTTTTTTCAACAGGAATTGATGGAAAATCAAGCATGAAGAAGATGTGGGGCCAAAAATGTAAGTTAAGAGGGGAACAAGATAAAGAATTTGGAATGGAGTGTCCATGACAACCTTCAGGCTGAAGATGCTGAAGAAGAAGAGAGAAAGGGAAAAGTGAGATAAGAAAAAGAAAAACTAGATGTGTGAAGAGGTAGATAAAAGTCTTGTGGTCAGGGAAATTGCTGTGGAAGAGGGTCTGAGAAAGACCACTGCCACAATGCAGTAAGGCATGGAAATATATTGTCAAAACACAGACTAACAAGTTGTCTTGAAACAAAGAGAATGAGATGGTCTAAGGAACAGCTTTCAGAAGTCTGGAAGGATAGCCTGAAGTTGCTGCCAAAGTGATTTGTGAAATCACCTGGTAATCTGTGCTTCTTTCTCCTGTAATGCTGATCTGTATTGATTGTAGCTGTAAGTTCTAGAGTGCTGTGGAACTCTAAGTTCTATAGTGCTGCAATGGTCTCACTATTTAGATATAAATAAATATTTCCCTGAGCAAGAAGGTAATAGGAAGTGTCCCATGTCTCTTGAGGAGTGTTTAAGTGCATTTACGATGACATAGGAAACATTTTTGAGGGATTTTGCATATAATCTTCAAATTTTATTTCTATTTTCTATTTTAACAAGGGCCTTGTCTGCTTTGGTTACAGACGTGTTGTACAAATGACTTGAATATGCAGAGGGGAAGACTGAGAGCTGCTTTTGTTTCACCTCCTATGGAAGATGGAAGGCGCTTAGGGGTAAGCCATCAGAATAGGAATAGAACATATTTTAATGGCAAAGCCATGCTGGAAATATGATTAAGTCATAGAATTTGTATGTGAATATGTGAGAGTTGTTTAAATCAGATTAAACATTTGCTCATTTTTTTCCTTGCTCACCTTATCCTGGTATCAGATTTGCAGAAATTCTGACAGTAACAGGTGCAAAAATGTGGAGTTTTGATTAATTGAACTACTGTATAATGCTGCAAAATGTCTATTTTTTCAACATCTCAAACAGGACTTCCTAAATCACTGGAAAATTTTAATTTAAATCTCTCTATGTATAATTTAAATTGGAACTAATACTTAACATTTTAGAAGTCTTTGTGAAGAAGAATTATTAATATTTGCAAATCACTCAGGCAAAATGGTAATGAATATCTGAGTAGGGAAAAACATAAGAAAAACTTACTAAAATAAAAATAGCTCGTACACAGTTCTGGATAAAGGCATGCTGGACCATGAGGACAAAGAACTACACCATGTAGCTGAATATGATGGTCTTCTGCGCTCTGCATAGAAATCAGGCTGTGACTGTGTGATTCCTGTGTCCTGATGCACACCCTGGGGAACTGAATGAACATGTCATGAACACCTTAATTCTGGCATTTCCTGGAATACCACTCCCATAGTAGAGGTATTTTGAGAGTGTATATTTATATGTCCACGTTTCTTTGCACTGTGATTGATGGTGCAAATGTCAGAGTTGGTAGTTTTGTAAAAGTGCGATAAAAGACATAAATATGCTTCTACTCTCTCCTTCAGACATTGATAGGACAAATTGCATGCCAGAACAGTATCTCGAAAGAAACACCTTCCATATCCTCGAAGGTGATCCTTAAATCACTCTCCTCCATCAAAAAGAACACATTTCTAATATATAGTGTTTTCCATAGACTCCACAAATAACCATCTTCATTCTAAAAAGTATTTCTAAGCAAAGAGAAAATCCAACTAACAGACCAGACCTTAAATATTGAAGTTATTTTAGGATATGATAATAGAAATGGGGATTCATTGTGGGCAGTGGCCATTGTGCAAAGTGGTCAAAATCTTAATTAGAAATTAAGAAATTGACTCCTACTGTAGAGCAACTACAGTGATCTTTGGCATACATGAAAATTTAAGCAGCCACCAAATCAAACCGATTTACTGGGGGGACACTGCCCTGTGTCTTTTGAGATGTTCAAGTGAGGTTGCCCTGCCAAGTGCATTATGTGTGACAGCAGCAGCACCACCAGTGTGGTGACAAGTCCTCGTTACAGGAAGAAACAAGAGAGTCCTGCTCAGGCTCAGAGCATGAGGGTGTACTTGACCTCATCTACAAGTTAATTTCTTCACAGCAGAGTGGTTGCACCCATGAGGAAGCAAAGTCTTCTTTAGCCTACTAACTGTTTGGTTTCCCTCCAGTGCCTTCCTTAAACTCACTGAACAAAGTGAACTTCATAGTAGAGTCTGGAGGTAGATTAAAAACTACTTGCAGTGTCAGAAACAATTTGTGTTCGCTAGTTTATTCAAACAATTTTCATCTTACAATAACTAGAACTCTCTAGAAAGAGATTCCTTTAAATAAAACATACCTTAATAATGACTGTAATATGTATACAGCTTTTGCTACAAATCTATCTATGTGATAACTGATCTCCCTGCATTCAGTTTTGCAATTCACAAAAAGCTGTCCTTGTTTTGAACAAGTTGTGTTGTCACTACAATGTCAGACTTGTCTTCAGTCATAACTGGGAGAAGTTGGCCTAAGAGAACTCCAAAGGCTGATCTTATAGATGGTGTCTTCAAACAAAATTAGGGTTTTTCTTAGCTAATGTCGTCTGACAAAATTCTATTAGTGGCATCTAGACTTTTTACAATACTGATGGCATAGAGCCCTATAATTATAGGGCATTTATGTCTCCACATTGCCATTAGTATAAAATTCACTTGTATGGCCAAAAAAAAGTTAATCATTTGGTTGAACCAAAATAGCTGAGGGAAACTGATATCATTAATCTCTCCAGACTGTTAAAAACATTTTTAAGAGATAAGGGATTATGCTTTAGATTTAGCTGTGCTCATATAAAATGCTGCTAATTCTATGGAACCTGAATTAAAAATGACACCATTTAATTCTCATATAAGTTTTAAACATGCTATATTTTCTTTCCTTGAGCGGAGGGATTATAGACAGCTGTCATTGAACTCAATTTTCTGTATTATTTTCCATGCTTCCCATCAGGAGAAAAGGCTGCTTACTCGACAGAAAGGTCATATGAAGACTTAACTGTTTAAAAAATGCTTACTGTCTATGAAGAGTTCTTAAGAATATCAAAGTTCAACTGATTCCTGCATCTACAAAAAAATTAAATTTACTTTTCTTGTGATGCTGTTAGCATCATGTGACCACTGCCTATCTGTATTACCAAATACTTGAGCAAAGGTGGCTGCCAAGTCACAGCAACTTCATTAATCTGAACTTATAGTAAGAAAAGATGACTACTACTGAGTTCTCTCTCTTTCTGAAAAGTACTCCAGCTACACTTCTAATTTTGTGCAGGTTATACAAAAGTAATCATCAAATTGCTGATGCTTTTGTTGGCATGTTGGTTTTCTGAGATATGGGATGTATGTGAGAACACAGTAAGTCTTCAATGTTACATAGTTGATTTTAAATACATTTCAGGTATGCATTGGCAACGTCAGGATCAGGGAATCTTTGTATTGGACGCTCATTTTCAACATGATACAATAACTATGAGGTCCCCACTCTTTGTTCCACTGTGAAGAGAGAGGATGTCTCTCTTTTGAATTGATGTATGTGAGACAAAGTAGCTTATCTTTCAGAAGAACTGGGTAAAATTATATGGAATAATAACACTACTATCTTAGTCTGACACACCTCAGCTAAGGCAAAAACAATGAAGAACAACATTCCTGACGATCCTGAAAGCAATAGCTGATAAATTCTGGATAGAAACAAGGAAGAAATACACAACACAGCAAAGGAAGTTGCTAAAATCCCAAAATAAATACATCTGAAGAGATAGGTTTGCTTTAAGTGTTTTCTTCTACTGTTGCAATTAAATTAAGCCTGTAGATTGTGGTATTAAAAAAAATAAATAAAAAAATCACAAACCAAACAAAGCCAAACCAAGCCAAATCAAACCAAACTTAAAGAGTCCAACTAATTTTTATGTTTTATTTGTACTATACCTCTATCTGTCAATATAGCTATGTGAAACTTGTGTTACAGAGAATTTTAATATAAATTTGGAATTTTCAGGATGCAGCTCATGGATATGACCTCAGGCAAAGGAAGATACACCAGAGGGGATCAGAGCCTTGGGTAGATTAAAAAAAAATATTTTATTTATTCTTATTCTTTGGGCTTAAAAAACTCCAAAAGGCAAACAAATAAAAAAAACCCCAAAAATCAAAAAACAGCACAAAAACCAGAAAATTAAACCTTTATGACATCACAAGTTAACCAGATCAGAAAGGTAAGTGCTTATGTAAAAAAATAAACAAGCAACAAGTAACAAATTCCAAAGAAAAAAATTTTGAAGTCTAAACACTGGCCTAGACAGAAGTTTTTTTTAAATAGAACATTTTTAAAAAAAACCACAACTTTATAAAATAGAACTTTATATAGACACTGCAGTTATTTAACATTTTTAGTGAAAGCAATATACTGGTATAAGACCTGATAAGATCACTTGCACAGTAAAAAGTTTTTACAGGTCGGGGCCAATGTAAGAGTTGTTTGTGGCAGAATTTGACAAGCAAAATACTTCTCTTGACAAGGCAATTTAAATCAGCAAAACTGTATTCCAGCGAGTATACTTTACTCCAGAACACGTTTCCTCTTCCTATGATAAATAAGTTATCTTGAGAGCCTGGCTGCACTTAGCAGGTTTGGTGATAAGAGCTGCTCTCATAGAATTACACCAGCCACTCATTTGTAGTACAGAAATAGATCACTCTGATAAAATAGCTTTCTTTGCAGGTACAACTTAAGCCAGCTCCTTGAACAGAATAACATATACTGTCAAAATAGTTTTTGTTGACTTTTTAACTAAAACTTCTGACTTTTTTACTGTTTTGATCTAGGGTGTTATATCTAGAATGACTAGAATAGTAACAACTTTGAATGTAGATTACTGCTGACAAAATCTTAAGATTCTTAATGCCTATTTTACATACTTTCAGGTACCTTCATTTCTACAGCTTTGTCTATCCCAGTGTTCACTGTCAGGCTTTTGGCTAATATGGATATGCCAGTAAATCCTGTAATGTAAATTTGGCCTTAGACTGGTGTGACTTATTCCCTTTCCAGGTGGGATAGAACTAATATATGCCCACTTACCACTGGGTGACTGTTTAATTCATAGATTGTACCAATACAGATTTTAGTGCGTACTAATGCAGTAATCTCAACATTCCACCTGCAGGGCAGAATTACACTGATTTAACTTAAATTGGATTTAAATCTCCCATAAATCTTTGACACAAAAATGAAGTCCTGGGAATCAGCTGCTCCGATGTTCCTACGCATTATCTTACTCTGCAGCAGCAGCATCCTCCGTACATGTCAAGAAGCTTACTCTCCTTAAGGAGGGTAACCCGTATCAAATCCCTCCCATTTATCATGAGGAAATGGAGCATGCACAATGCACTGTTATCATGGAGCCACTGATGCCTGGTAACATATTGTCACCCGGTCACTCGCTAATATGTCAAAGCTGATAGTTATATTGAGATAGGCACCTGCACGGACATTAAAACAGAGTATGCCTAAATGCTTCACACAAGTAGGGTAAATTACCCTGTCCCGAGGTTTATGTTGCCATTACCAGCGCAATTTAGTAGTAGTCTATAAAGTTTAATCCTAGATCTGTGCCTACATGGTACACTGAAATTGTCTCTGTAGCTGCACTGTAGACATATCCTTTACGCTTCAAGCATATGAATGTGTTAATTTCTGACAAGAGATGACATCCTTTCCCTGAAGAGCTTCCAATTCTTTAGAGTTATAAAGCAGCTTCGTGAAGAGGTGGGTACCGACACTGCCCTAAATGAGAGTTAATATAAGAATTTATTTTTCATGTAGATAAAGTCCAGTGGTTTAGTTTATGCCTTGACCTTTGTGTCTGTGTTCATGTGTCCATCACTTGATATCAGTGAAAGGGTGATTTCATTCATAAATCTGGCCCCGGCTGTATCATGAAATACACAGCTAAGATGAAAACAATATCCACAGATAGATTTTCACCTGTTTCCAAGGTCATTTTAATTAATGCTTTTGGTTTGTATCTATGTAATTGTCCTGTGTGGCCAAGGACACAGAAGGAAATGCAAGTGGTGGAAAGAATTTCTCTCTTTTTTTCTTTTTTTTGCTGTGTTCTCTTTTTTGAAGAGATAAGTGGGAAGAAGGAATTTGCATTTTTATTTAAAGCAACAAAAGTGAATTTGCATTTTTCCAAGAACTGCAGTTTCTTTTCTCAATGCTTAATAAAATATTGATATTAAAATAAACAATGAAGGCACTTGAACAAATAAAAAATTTTAATTAGTGCAGCTAAATGATGAATTCAATTTTCTTTTCATATTTAGAACTATTTTGGATGCTTCCCACTGCTCATTTTGGATTCAGAAAAAATGTAGGATTTTAACTACTGCATCTAAAAGAGAGACAGAGCTTAAAGAACTGGAAATTAAAAATAAATAAATTAGCTCTCTGCTGTCGTGAGCTAGAGCTCCAAAGGTCACATTTGAGCTTCAAAGAGTGACTAGAAAGACTATCAGCATGGGAAAGAAGGCTAACTGAGGAGAGCAATGGGTATGAGTGACTCCAGGAAGGACTTGTGAAGTTTCCAGGAAGGGCTCTGGCTGACAGGAGACAAGAAGGCAGTATCTTCTTGTTCTCTTTCTCTTCTTCTGAAATGAAAGATTGGTCTTGGCTGAAGGTGGCTGTTTTTTTCTTGGAATCCCATCATTTTTTTTATAGTGACAAAAGGACTAAATTAAGCCTTTCTGCTCCTCCAGTTTTTGTAGATTGACTTCTGCCAACTGTTTCAACATAATTCCTTGGCTTGTATTAAAACTGGAATCTCTTGTTTCCCTTCTCAGTGCTAAATAAGTCCAGCCAGGCTTTACATTGAAGAGCAAATAGCAGTGTACAGTCAACACAGTGAGGCAAAGTGCCCTGATTTTAATTGAGCTTTTTGAATTTGTATCACTGATTCCTCATTTCCAGGTCAGTAAGAGCAAATGGATAAGTCTGCTCCAGAAAAGTGAATACAACAGATGATAGATGGGGAAAGAATTAATGGAAAACAACAAAGAGCCTAAAGCAAAAGTAGAGCAGGTTTAAATAATGGAGTGTGCAGCAGCCTCTGCTGTGATTTCAAAAGGACACTTGCAATGCATACATGGAAGCACTGTTATTTAAATTAATAAACACTGTTATAAAAATAATGTATTTTCATCAATAAATAAAGCAAGTGTTTCAAAGGCATACTGTATGCATCCTATGTCCCCTTGGAGCATGGACTACACCCTTCATGTGATTCACTTACTGTATGTGGGCAAGAACAAAGATAGAGTCAGTGTTAGTGGTGTTCCTCTTTATAAAATTATTCAATATTGCATTAGTGGTATTCCTCTTTATAAGGTTGTAATAGTTTATACAGTAGAAATATTTATATGAAGATTTTCAAGGCCTCAAAGTTTATAAACCTAATTTTTTCTTTATCCAAACTGGAATATAGATTTGAAAAGATCTATGTTCAGGACTGCACAAAACTTGGACTTTTAGGGTTATGTCAAGCTGGGCACACAGGAAAAAACAGTCAGGTTGTGCTTTTCCAGCATCTGTGCATAGTTTTGACATTTCCAATGGCAAAAGAAATTATGGATTCTTGATACAATTTTTTTGGACAAATATTCTTTTGAAACTTTAGTAGATTTTCAGTTTGTAGGCCTATGTCGCAGTTTGTGGCCACCTTCTATTGGCTGTATCCTGTGTTTTTAAAAAGAGTACTTGCAAAATTGCTTGAGAAAATTAATAACACAGAGTCATATGTCTCTTTTCTATTGCAAACGTATGCTTAGTAGTGATTTGTTATCCTATAAATAATATACTGACTACCAAGCCTCCTGTTTATAATGAATTTATAAGCAAAAATACTTTCCTCAGTAAGAAGAAACATGACCCTCAGCACATGACCCCCTAACAGGCAATCACTTCTTTGTCTTTCACTCACTTCTAGATAAGGATATATTTCTGAAAAATTGCAGATAAAACCCCTTGCTTTCCTGTAATGTTATACTCCTCTAAAATTAATACTTTGTAATATCAAACAAAGTTTTGATAGTTGCACAGCTTGCCAAGTTGGACAGTCAAATATGAAAGTATTATGTTCAAATAGTTTCAAAAATATCCCCAAAAGCTGAGTAGGAAGATTAAAAATAAAGAAGTAAAATATGAGTAATAGAAACAAAACAAAACAAAAAAATCAGTAACAAGAGAGGCAAAGATGAAAAAAACTTTTCTTCATCCTTTTAAAAATTAGCTTGAAATAAAAGGTATCTACATATTTGGTAATTACTGTCAATGAGAATGATCTTGAGCTTTTGAGTTTTCAGTGCCTCCTTCTGGTTTTAGCTTTCCTTCTCCTATTTTGTTATGCCATTTCTATGTACCTTACAATTCTTGTACTTATTTATTGCCTTCATGCAAGGTCAACTATTACATTAACAGGGTCCTGATCCTCCCAACTCTGTTCTTCACCAAACTGTGAGAACATCACATAAATATGATATGCTATCTGAATATCTTTGCCAAACAGGACATTATGCAGGGAGCTAAGTAAGCTGTACAGAGCTCTGAACTCCAGCAATATGCTGAGAGGGCAGGTGCATTATGGTATTAGATTCTAAACTTCTGAGAACAGAGAAAGCCAAACACAGAAGAAAGGCCAAAGATAAGACTTTCATGAACAGATTTAGTAAATTTGAGAAGTAAAAACAGACTAGAAGTTAATTTAAAAAAATGAGACATAAACGTGTCGGGGATTTTTCCTTTCCTCCTTTTTATCTGAATTGATGTGGAATAAAGAACCTTTCATTGAATGTCATCTTAGTGTAAAGCTAAAGAAGTCTGGATGACTATGAGCATGGTAGAAGATGGCATCTCAGCTTCAGGATTATCAGAAATTAAGTGCAGATCACAGGGCAGACGTGCATATTCCTATTATCATTACTGTTAATCTGAGTAGTTTTATATATAAATGTATGTATGTATGTAAGTACGAATGCATGTATTCATGTATGAATGCATTTTTAAGGAGTAACCAGTATGTGACACCTGAGCTCTCTTGTCTCTTTAGATGCTGGTATGACCTCAGAATTGAAGAAAGTCTGGAATTTTCAGTATTCTGGGTTTGCTAAGAAATTTGTGCAGGAAATAACTTCCTCCGTGCTATTCCCTGAAAGTCTCACAAGAGAGCTGTCTGGGGAGCAGCATTCCCCTGAGCAGTATAAAAGCTTATGCTGTGAATAGTCATTTCAGGGAAGGTAAAATGCACTAGGTGTGTAATGCTGCAAATCAGACATGACTGGCTGGATCCCTTGGATATTAAAGAGAAAAAAAATCCAGCCTATAAAAATGATCTGATAATTATCTAATTGCGGCTATTTGTTGAAATCTTTAACACACAAGATTCTTCCCTGAATGGCAATCTGTAAATCAATTGGTTTTACTAAAAGCTTGTCACCAGCCTCCCAAAATCTTTGTCAGTTGGAAGAGAAGAGGAACTATTCACTGCCTCAGCCGAGGTGGGAGCCTCAGATCTGCAGCTGACCTGGTGAAGCAAATGAGCTTTGAGCTTCAGCTGACAAAGCAATTTTTCTTTCCTTTTGTACAGGTTTCCAGTTCCCTTCACAAAGAGACTCTAATGAGGCCTAGCAAAATAAAACCAACATTATGTCATACTGCAGTGAGACAGCACTTGTCTTTATCTCTTCCAAAGTCTTATATCGAAAAGCGATGAACCCAAACGAATCCTCTGAGTTTTCAAGGGAAGAATGGTTTCAAAGGTCCTCAGAAAAAGCCCATGCTTCCCCAGTCAATGCTCTACTCAACTCAATTATCAAGGGAAAGAATAAAGCTTTGGCACCTTGAGGAATTCACTTTGACATTTACAGATGGATGTGTGCTGTGTGGGTAATATTATTATTTCTCCTGCAAAAAGAAACGTG
This sequence comes from Thryothorus ludovicianus, assembly GCA_013397245.1. NCBI lineage: Eukaryota > Metazoa > Chordata > Aves > Passeriformes > Certhiidae > Thryothorus > Thryothorus ludovicianus. The sequence goes on along the minus strand of VZTB01014632.1, from coordinate 650,104 downwards.
TAACTGACATTAGAGTCAGGGAAATGCAGAAGAACAGAAGAAGATGCAACTTTTTCCTCCAAATAGAAGTCATCAAGTCTCTCTTCTTCTTTAAAACTGTTAAAGTGAAGGCTTTGGAATGAACAGAAAAAAGGTGACAATACTGTCTGCCATTCAGGAGACTTCTTAACAATGGTGTTGCTAGAACAGACAAAAAGAAAACTTCCCTGTCAGCCGGGGCACAATAAGCAGGACTACAAAACCTGTTACTGAAACACTGTTATGTTTAGAGCATGGACTGAAACTTTCATCTGTAGCTAGTTAGTTCCCACACTTTGGGCTCACCTCCTTGGGGTACCCACCTGTAGAGCAGCGCACATCCAGAAAGGGATCCAATGAAAGGGATCAAACAAAGTGAATTTTAATACTGAATATATTTCTAAGTACTGTAGCTGAAATCTGTGGAAATTTATTAGAGATAAGGCTGAACCTTTTATCAGTATGTAAATAATCATTAACTTATGAGGACACTGCTGACTGATTTAAAGGCCTTTTCTTTCTCATTCTCTGAAATACTCATTGGTATTAACAAAAATTTGGGGTATGCAACAATGCAGGATTGGGTCAGGAATACTCAGGTGTAATCGAAATATTAGAAGGTTATTCCTGGTATGTACGGCTCTTGACTGCAAAATTCTACAGCTAGAAGTACTTGGAAAGCATTTAGATTGTAGCAAATTTACTACTTGCAGCCAGTGATTTATTTCATGCCCTAATGCACTTAAAGGTCAGTAGCCTAAATTTATCTCAGTGATTTTCAACAGATTATGGCTTCTACAGTGTCTTCATACATCAGCTACCTCTGGATGTTAATGTTCATTCTAATCTCCAAATTCTTCAAGATAATGGGAATTCCTTTAGATCTGAACTTTGCCTTTTTTTTCTTTCCCCTTTAATCTGAGCATAAAATCACCTTGCAGCAAGATGTTATATTCTGACTTTTTGCTTTGTTTTGAGCTGCTAGTAACAGCTTTTAATTTGGAAAGACTATCTCTGAGTTTACTGCGCCTGACTGGTTTCAGCTCAGTTGTTTCCTCAGCCAACAGAGCATTTCATTTCTCCTGAAGGTCACTGCAAGCTGCCAAGGCATTGAAACACATCAGCTTTTCATTCATGCTGCAATCCAATGTCGCAGTACCATTAAGATAAATAGTAGTAGGCATGTATGCATTACTTTTTTTCTATCAACAATTATCAAATTTATTATAATACAAAGCAAATTAGTCCATCAGTGAATGAGCAATTGATAATGACCTCCCCTCTTTGACTCCAACACTTTCTTCAAATCACTAGAAATTAATCCTTTCATTACAGTGGTTTGACTGCATGCTTATAATTATTTGTATATATTACATTATCATGTCATCTGCTCTTGGAAGTGGCTCTTCCAACTGCAGCACAACTAGTTGCAATAAGATGGTGATGCAGAAAGCTGCATAGATCCAAACCATCCCATAAAACACACACAGTGGCCATCTGTTGGAGAAGGGCAGCCATTAACTGTTTTAAGGACCTGGACTTGGTCCAGTATTGTTCATTCAACCACCAAAATGAAATTACTATTTTCATTAACAATATGCATTTTAAAACTGGGTCATCACATGTCTCCAGTGCCTGTGTTGTTTGGAATCTATACATGCAGGGCTGACTCACACTATCAAAGGGCAAAATAGTCTGTTTTCAAGTTGGACTATTTTCATATGTCTCAAGTTTGCGGAATTCCTTTAATATGATATATTGTTAAAATTTTTCTATGATTCAAATTCAAATTGGAAAACTGAGACTAGACAGTCTGCCAAAAGAAGGCTAGTTTCTTAACAACTCCACTGGACATTTCACTATAATAGTAAAATACGGCTGTAAATAATAATGACAAGAATAAAGAATATATAAGAGACCAAAGTAATATTAAGAGTAAAAAAAAAGAAATACGAACTTGGGAAAGAGAAAGGTACTGGAGTCCGTACATAAGTTCTTCTAGTTTATTTAAAATTGCTACTCTATTTAAAAGAAAAAAACCAAGTTTATTTCCTTGACCTTCCATATTTACAGTTAAATAATCTGTTTAAATTTGGACTTTTGAGTGATTTTGGAGACTTTTAAGGAGTTCTTAAGTTTCCTGTTGCAATGGGAGGAAACCCATTAACTGGATGTGAGAACAACATAATGCAGACACAACATGGTAAATTTCCTCATAAAAGCTTGCCAAAAGGCATAAAATGCCTCTATCAACACCTTTGTTGTTTTACAAGTGCTACCTTGGGAAATATTGTAAATTGCACTTAGGTCTTTGATAGGCTTATGATACAGATAAATACTTACAAAAATAAAAAAAAAATAAGCTAATTTTATTCAAAGTTTCAGTCAGGACTAAGTTCAAATATCAAACAGTGAATAACTGCTATGCACTATGCCATCCAGACTGAAATGATACTCAGCTGATAATTGGAGATACAAGGAAAAGAAGGCTGGTCTGTTTCAGATAAATTCTTTTCTTGCATTTGTTCCTTACACAAAATTCTAACTAATGAAAAGTTAGATCAATACTAGAATAACTAAATATTGTTTGCACTTGAAATTCAGGCACATTCTGGATCAAGATTTCATATCTGAACACTGGTACTAATGCATTTAGAATGTAAATATTTAAGAAAAAAAGCTTTTTATGAGATTTTTATCTATCAAACCAATCATATTACAGACATATTACTCGCTGTAAAGAAACAATTAATTAACTTATTAGTGTAACTGGTCTAGTCCTTGTCTAACAGTAAGGCTACTTTTCACATATGACTAAAATTCTGAAATGAAAAAAAAAGCCAATTATCTAATCACTGGAGGTTGAACCATTCTCAAGGCATAAGGAAAACTTGCTCAGGTACACCAACCCCAGAAACACAACTCCAGATCATTCTTTTAATTATTTTTCACAGAGATTGTATCTTGTACGTTGAGAGAATGATAACATTTTTTTGTCTCCGAAGGAGAGGGAAGCTTCTTGGCCATCAGCACTGAAATCCTATTTTAAAGATGAAAGCTATACAAAGACGGACTTTGAAGTAACGCTGGCTCAGGCACAGGGATCTTCTGTAAGTCTAAATTGCAAGTATATATCAGAGAAGAAATTTTCCAAAATGCACTTTTTTTACCTAACTGATGTGTCTAGGATGTACACAGTGGATATGTAGCTAGAGTACCTACAGGTTTTCTTCTCACTGTTTTCTTCTCTCATTCTAAGTGCTACCTCTGTATTTCATAGAATTATTTATATTGGGACAGCGGCTGAAAAATACATTGTTATTCTTATATCAGTATTTTGCAAATTATTTTGTTCTTATTTTTGGTAATTTGAACTGCTGTCCAAATAAGAAATGAATTCAGAAAGGGGAACAAATGTACATTTTTTTCCAAATACATTGGTGTTTTATGAAAAGAAAGGAATAGAGAAACAGCAGTCTCACCAACTATTTCATTTCTATGTGTACCACAGCTATAAAGAGCAATCATTCAATGATACATTTGGATCTCTTGAGAAAAGAAGTGTGCCGATTGTAAGTAATATAATAGTGGACACATTAATATCAGCATGAACATTTGATTGCCATCAAACAGAAGAACAGCATTTAGAGCAGCCAGAACAAACTCAGAACCAATATAGTTCTAAATCCAGCTTAACCAGCCTCTGATCTCTGTTGCCAAGACATTTCAGCCCCACTCCTTCTATAATCTTCTCCCACAAAAAAGAGCAGGAATAATGAGTGTCTGATTCACTGGGATTCCTAGGTAAGTGATTGCCTATGTTGGTGACTCAGATTTGAAATCTAACTCAGGGGAGCTGTAGGAGACTGCTCTCTCTCTTCTGTGCAAACTGTGCATCAGTTTGCTCATGCCTTAAATTAGCCCTTGTTTAATACTTCCCAAAACAACTGGCTGCCTGTCATACTGACTCTTCTGCTAACATATTTTGGATCTGTCATGTTTACTAAGCACCAGCCAAAGGATACAGAACTAGTCCACAACTACATCTTGAAGTATACTTGGGAAAAAATTACCTGATGGGCTCTGCAGAAACACCCAAACATCCTGTTCCTTTTTTCTGATTTTTCAACTTTGGTGAAAAGCTGAAAAGTCTGATCCCCCTGAAGAGCCAACAGCACAATTCATAGAGTTGCTTTCTAATCCAGTGGCAATAAAATCAGCTTAGTTCAGACTAGCAGTTTAAACTGTTTAAATAGCCTGTTTGACTCTGCGCTGGAAGCTGGTGAGGGACTTCTCACACCCGCACCACTCAGCAGGGCAGTGACAAGTGTGGAGCAGTGAATGCTGCAGTGTTCACCCCTGCATGAGGAAGAACCCAGCTGTCATTTCATTTCCTTCTGGTCCAAAGGTTTCAGCACCACAGAGACAGCAGAAAAAGAAAGAAAGCAAAAAAAAATTATTCCTACTCTTATGGAAAAATCATAAGCTCTTCTCTGAACTTTTACCTCATTTAACTTTTCACTTTATCCTTGCTCAGAAAGAAACAAGAAAAATAAGAAAACTCTCTCCTCTAGTGATTTTTTCTCATTAGAGTTCAGTCTCTGGCTAATTAAATAGCCCCAGGTGCCAGACAGAACCTTGTTTGCAATAACTTATCTTGTTTTGGTCAGTTCCTCAGCTCTGCTAGCCAACAGCAAAGCAACAGATACTTCTTTCCATTGCTGAACTATGGTATAACAAAATTAGAGGTAATTAAACCTTCCATTTGAATCAGCATAAGTGGCATGGCAAATCTCTAGGTCCTGTCACTTTCATTGCCTAAAGAAACCTTCAATACATGCAGGAACTTCTCTCTTCAGACCATGGTTTGTAACAGTTAATAGTGTGAATTACACTGTTTGACCTAAATGACAAGGCACTTGACAGCCATCAATAACCTAACATGATAAGAGTGTAATAAATTTTTTTCTCCTCATACCCTCCTGTCTACTGGAAGAGTTAACTCTGAGATAGCACATAAGGTAAAAGAGCAGGGGTGGCAAGTTATGAGGAATCTCCAGGATAATGTATGTGATGTTATGTTGGTTATGTATTAGAAACCTCCCAAAAGAATTTTGCAATATTTTGTAGTAAGAGCAAATACCATTAAGGACTTGGCAGAAATTGAGATTTTTCTCACACCTCTCATAAAAATATCTATTAGACACAACCGAATGAGATCTTATTTGTTTTTTACTAGGCAGCACTCTCATCACACTGAGTTTGCTGTGCTAAATCCTAGAGAAATCTCAGTTCAGATGGAATAGTTTCATGTTTCTGTCACACAAAACTATGTCCCTTGCTCTGACTTTAGCCTGGATCATTTTTATAGATGTAAATAACAATAAAATGGTCGGGCTGCAGTAACTGGGGAGACAGTGTAATCTGGTGGGAGTCTCCAAGCAGCTGGAAGCAGGCTTTCTCTTTTTCACAGGCAGCCCATAAATAAATGAGTTAGAAGCAGGGAGATTGTTTTATGGGCAGAGATATTTGTTGGTTTGATAGACTAAAGGTAGTCATTGGGACAACTTCATGCACAGGAAACTCTTGTGTAACCACATCTCCAGTGGGCATTATGCTAACACAGGATATAAATCAGGATTCCCCCAAACACAGTAGTGCAGCTTTGACACATGTAGAAGGAAAAGCTTGCTAAGCTATAAAATATTCCTTGTTTGAAGGGGCTTGTCTGGACACAGATGTTTTTATCTATAAATATAGGTACAGTGCCTCATATGAATGTTCTCAATAAAAATGGTGCTGGGTTTTTTTCTTGTAGTTTCATATTTTCTGCTTAAGTTGAACAATAAAAAAGACTCAACCCAATTTAAAGCTATTAAAATGAGATAATTTACAAATTGAATTTAGATCTGTAGACTTAGATCACTCAAAGCCCTTTCTTTGTTTATACTAGTTTACTTTCCCTAAGCTGACAAGACCATATTGTTTAACAGCTCAGCTGTGCTCTGACTCCAGTAAAAGCTGATGTACTCAAAAGATGTAGGAAAGGTGCTGCTGTGAGGGATGCTGACCTACTCTTTTCCAGTGAATAAAGCAGCACACACCTTCCTCTCTCAATGCTAGGAATAATTTCTACGAACTTTTCAGAAGATTACAGAACCAGGTATTGCCTGGATAGCACAAAAAAGAATGTCCTGAATATGTAAATTTTTCCATCTTAAACTGAATACCCTCAAGAATTAAACATAGCAGTTTCTTGATAAGTTAGTGACTTTCTCCCACCCACTGGAAAGGAAGAGATAGAGGCTCTGTATAACATATGTCTGGATACATTCAGGTCGTACACAGTGACAAAACACAATATGCCAAAGATTACTAAGTAATCTTTATACTGTTTTACAGAAAGGAAGAGAGAAAGCCATAACATTTTGGCACATATTCAGCTAGATAGCATATCTTTATTAAATGAATATACAGATCTGATAAGTGACCACTCAAGAGACCAGTATAAATTTGTTGTATAGCAAAAAAGGTCTTCAACTAAAGGTCAAAAGAACTTTTACCAAATATGACATGGAGATATTTTTATGTGGTCATTTAAGCAAAAGGTTTTTCATCGGAGCTGATTCATAAGGTTATTAAATACAAGAATTTAAGGATTGATGGTTCTGAAAGGAAGAAGGTATTCACTAGATTTACAAGGGTTTGCTGGAAAAGCATTGTATTGTGTTGTGAGGGCCTAAAGAACAAAGTTACATGTCTCAAAACACTCTCCCCACAAGATAAGCCACCACAACAGAACTTTAAATAAGTGGAGATGGCACAGCAGGAAGGAGGTAATTCCAGGCCTAATGAAGGTAAAGGTTTGGTCAGCATCAGAACAAAAATTCCCACTGTGGGAAGTTGTGAGAAAGGAAATTACTGCTTACACCTGTGCCAGCCCAAATTGTGGGAACTTCTGTGACCATCCCTTGGATATCTGGGGCTTGAACTGTGTACAGTGGTACCTCCAGAAGAATGACTCAGGACACCCTCTGCCAAGAAGACCAGAAAAAGAGAACCTAAGGGATACCATCAGAATCTATGTGGTGGTTACATCTTTGCTTAATCTATCTCTCCCTCAGTCTCTTTCTTTCTCCATCTCTTTCTCTCTCCCCTCCACACCCCTTCTTATTTTGATCTCACTCTCTCTACCTCACATTTACTGTCAAATAAAATCTATACTATTGATTTTGGCGTATTTTCTCCTTTGCACCTTAATTCAGGCAGAGGCTCCCCTCACTAATCAGATGTTAATATTTGTTTATATTGGTAAATCCCAAACAGGAAGATAGAGCAACAGCAAAAGGAGTATCATTCCAGGAATAGAATAAGCAGTACTTGCAAATTGACTTTTTTTGCTCTTTAAGAAACCTTTCTACATCCAGGAAGTTGCTATCATACTTATGTCATTCAGTATGGTGAAAATATCTCACTTCTTCCTATCCCAGCTATGTCAGCAAATTGTTTTAAGGGCAAATATGGTCTAAGCAAAGAAACTGTCACAGACTATTTGTTAAAAAATTCTGCTTGTTTTAGTAAGACATAATGGAAATTATTATGGATTTATTGTACTAGATTTTATTTGCAAGATACCCTTATAAATCATATTTTATATCTTAGAGGATTCCTACTACCCTTCTTCTGCTTCATCCTTCATTCTTTTTGTAACATGGGGGAAAGAGTAACTTTCAGGAAATTGCAGCTTCCATGGAAATAAGGAAAACAGTCCCCAGGCTGGCCATGGGAACCCAAAGCTATAAGTACATGAGTACAGGTATGATAAAAGCTGGTGTGAGGATAACAGAGACTCTGGAAATATTAGCATAGGGAGAGAAAGCTTGGGAAGATAAAGGGGAATGGAATGTACAGGGAATCACATCAAATGTTGAAAAATGGAGATCTGGGATGGGAAACAATGAAAAGCAAAGTGGGGTCAACATCTCTAGGGAGAGGCAAACAAAAACTGATAAGTGGACTACAAGGACCCAGAAACTGAAAGGAGAAGTCTATCAGTTCAGAGAACTCACATCTGTTCGGGACAAAACATGAAGTCACAAGTGTAAATGCTTTACAAACAACCAAGGTTATTTTTCTGCTATGGCTCATGTTTTCCATAGGACACATCCATTGTTAAATCTTTAGAGCAATATCAAGCAGATAATTTAACTTTAGCCTATTTATCTTTACAAATGTTAATGACACTGTACAGTTATATTTCTTCAAAGACTGGTGGCAATGCAAACTGTTTGACATTTCATTTTCAGGACAGTAGACTAACTTTTTTTTGGTAGTTTTTAAGAGGATTTACGAAGGTGTAATTATACCATACTCATCATCACTATCAACTGCAGTGTCCTCTCAGTAATTAAGGAGTTTATTGAAGTGCACATAAAATACACTGGTCCAACCTCAGCAGAGTAAATCTTCAGCTTTATTTTGAGGACTTCTAATTTTCTTAGGAAAATTAATTCATCTTTTGCTAGAAAATATTATGTCACCAATTATTCATTGTGGATCCAGTTCTTGGAAAAGTTCTTACTGCTGAGTTTGGTGAGGAACAATGGAATACTTAGATTCTGTTGCTTTGTTGAATATGATTTTGCTCTTTGAAGCCAAAAATATTTTTAGCTTAAGGTATATAAATAAATATTTTAGAATCATTTCACAACATAAACTCTGCAGTATCTACAAGTTAAACTGGGGTTAGATTCTGAAATGTATTAAATATATTTTATGTTATCTAGGTATTTGTACATCGTCTGTGACCAGTTTAAAAAAGTTTTGCATATTATTGTTCCTAAGCATCAGTGGAACAAACTTACCCCAGCTTCTGAAAGCCAAGCTGTGCTCCGTTCTTTTCACACATCATCATCATCAGTAATAAAGATTCCAAAGGCAAAATTAAGCCCAAAGATAATTCTAGGCCACCCCACTGTCTTTTAAAGCCTGCAATGACATTACACAGATGTAATTGACTGGAACTTAAGTAAATAATTCTAGTATACAGAAGAAAATGGAGACCAACTCACTCCATATCTGCTAAATTGGTCTACAGTAGTACTAGAAAAAAGGTAATTCTAGATTTTAACTCTTCACATGTTTTCTTTAATTATTAAAGCTTTTTTATTGGACTACCACTGTTAAATTTCATTTTATACAACTACATTGAAATAATTTCTATAAGAATTTCATTTTCTGGAAGTAAAAATTGCATTCATTTATCCATATGTCCTTGATCTATAATGAGGTTGAAGATTCATTATGAAATTTTCATTCTTTTGAGTAATTATTGTGATAAAGAGAAATTAAAAATTGGTTTTAAGCACCAAGTTAAAATTACTCTAAGTTATTAATTATTGCAGAAATGCTTTCAACTAAACCAATAAATGAAAGAAAAAATCATTTTTCTGACAATTCTATGCTAGAAATAATGTAATTTGGCATTTTGCTTCATGCATAAGAAGATAAGGAAAAACTGCAGCTTTCTGGGATTCTACAAAAATTACACTACATTGGATAACACTATAGACAGCCTGAGTGCTGAACAAAACAAGCTCACACAACAGTTCACACTCCTGCCACTCTTCTTCCCCAAAAGAAGTATTTGCTTCTGTATAAAGGTAACTGCTTAATCAACACAGTGCATGAAGGATCCAGACCAAGGCTATGGGTGAACTCCAGATATCAAGAAAAGAAAGGGTGGAAGACATAAAGCTTTAGGAAGAAACTATAATCTCTTTGACACATGTGGCTTCTGCTTGGCACTAGGGATGGGAGCATGAATGAAAGCAAGGATCCCTGCAGAGATTATATAACCTCATTTTCAAAGTCACTGCACCATACGTCTCCCATTCATCATAGTGGAGCAACTGCAAACAAATCCATAGGTCTAGGATGTCTCCTAAAACCTTGCTTCCAAAAAGCTGTCCATGATCCAGTTTCCCTGCCCCTATCTCTATGGATGTCTAGGCCATTTCCACCTAAATTAGCAGCTTTCTGTCCTCTAGGAAACCCAAAGGAGCAATGATGCTGAAGTGTAGTTTAGAAAAAGAAATGCATTAAAGCCTATTGCTAAGACAGTTGTGCACTTCTCTGTACTAATATTTTGTGGTTGAAGATTTCACTAGGTAAACAGAGGTATTAGTTAAAGATGACAGAGTAAGAGAAGGAGGATTATACACAGAGATGGTAAATTCCAAAGGGCCAGGCAAGGCAGAAGAGACTGAGAGACAATTTTGTTTCTCACAACAAGGCTGTTCAGTTCTGCATTTCACACCTTCTTGAAGCTCCTCTGTCGTGGTTTAACCCCAGCCATCAACTAAGTACCACAGTCACTCATGCCCTGCCACAAGGTGGGATGTGGAGGAGAGTCAGAAAAAAAAAAGTGAAAGTTGTGGGTTGAGGTAAAAACAGTTTAATAAGTGAAACAAAATAAAATGTAATAATATTAATACCAATAATTTCTCACCACCCACTGAGTAAGGCTTAACCCATTCTGAATCAGTAATCAGTGGCTCCTGGCCAGCTCCCTCCAGTTTATACAATGATCAGGATGTTCTCTGGTGTGAAATATCCCTTTGGTCTCTTCAGCTCAGCGGTCCTGTCCTGTCCATGCTCCCTTCTGATTTCTTGTGTGCCTGCTCACTGAGAGAGCATGGGAAAAGTCCTTTAATTAGGATAAGCATTACTGAACAGCAATCTAACATCAGTGTTTTATCAACATTGTTCTCATACTGAATCCAAAACTCAGCACTCTACCAGCTACTAAAAGAAAATTAACTCTATCCCAGACAAAATCAGGACATCCTCCTAATAAAGTAATGTTTGAGGGCTCTTCAAAGTCACTAAAAAAAAATCAGTGATTGTATTAAAATGTCCACTTTACAGGATGAACCACTGAGCCAGATACAAATTATTCTATAATGTCAGAGGAAAATACTTATCCCTTGTTAATCTTCTTCTAACCAGGACCGATAAAACGATGAAAACATAGTTCACATACTTTTTTAATAATGGTCACAAAAAATAAAAGTCCAACGGTTAAAAGTCAGAGAAATTAAGTGAAACTGTAGATGTGAAGACATGTTTGGCCATAACACTTCAAGTAATATTTGTGTCAGCATCAAGAAATTGTCACATACATGAGGTCACTGCCTCCAGGTACATAAGGCAGACATTGAAGAGACATGTCAAAACAAATTGAAAGCTTTGTATTTATTAATTTGCTTGTTTGTTTTATTCTGTGGACAAAATTCAGACTTCCTTAGTCTAATAATGAGCATAATCCCTTTTGACTTTTGGACTGGCACCTTGTGAGGAACCAGCCTTCTGGGCCTCTACATACCTTGGTCACAAAAATGCCCTCTTCCTTAATATTTTAGTTATCTTTTGACAGATTTACATTGAAGCCTCAAAAAACTACTTAATTCATTCATAAAAGCCAGAAAACATTCTCTCCACTCATAAAATCCATATTTGACTGGAGACATCCAAGTATAGAAGTTTTTGTCATATTTCTTCTGTGCTGTTTCAAGATGTTACCTGGTATTGAAATAAAAAACCAAACAACCAAGCAACAAAACAGGAATTGAAGGGTGATATTCCTCTGAGGAGGGGGTTGGATGATCATGAATTTCCAGAGCTGCTGCCTCACAGTGGAGCGACCTGAGAGAAGCAGTAGCTCCCAGTCCCTGTTGAGGTCCCCCGGATCAGTGAGACAAATTATCACATGATGAATAACATCATTAAGCAAACTCAGAGGGAAAAAATAAATTCCCATTCAGAAAATAGCTATTTGCTAAAAGAAGCTGTAGCTTAATGTACCACCTCATGACAGTTCCTGCATTCACTGGCAAAAGTTTTCTTACTAAAAAAATTCAGTAATTTAAAAAAAAAAAACTTTCAATGCTTTTTCTTAAAAAAACCCCACCACTACTTAAAATTAGAATGAACTAAGGCAATATATTCAATTTTGTCTAATATCTTCAAATGCACTGTAAGATACTCTGTTATACCTAAATCTAAAAGAGTACATAATAAAAAGCATATACAATTGTGTTTGCCTCAGATTAAGTACTTTCATAATGCATTTGTGGACTGCATAAATGTCTCTTCCAGCTTTCAGTTATTCAGACTAATACACAAAATTCTACTACCGTTTCTGAATACATAATGGAATACAATGATCACAGCTATCATTAAAGTAACTTGCAAAATTTTTAGAGTTAGCATCATATAAAAAAAGATGTCAGTTACTTTATAAAACTTTCAAAACTGTAGACAGATTTTAGTGTTTTTTACTACATTTTCATAAGACATTACCCCATAATACTTTCACTGTGATAAAATTACTTGTATATAGGGACTTATGATTTGAAAATTTGTTTTTTTCTCTACTTTAAGATCATTTGTCTTATTGAAAATGAATGTTTCTGTTTCTTTTTAATGAACATACCTATATGTATTTTAGAAACTGGGGCAAGGGTAAGGGACGACACAGGAGTGAAATTAGCCTATAAAAGTTCTAGGGAATTATACCTTTTTTTAGTGTTTATTTACAAACATTTCTATTACAGTAAACTTTAGAAAGGACATTTGAAATGAATTGGTGTTACGGTTATAAACCAATAGTTATGGCACATAGAAAATATTGACTGTCTGTCCTTTTCTGTTCTGGAAAAGATAGATTGACCCATAGCACTACCATTCACCTACCATAACCTCTAGATCAAGAGAAAAGAATAAATAATGAAAGGAAAAATGGTGAAAACTCTAAAAAGGGTCAGATACTGGGTAGAACAGAAAAAAATCTAACCATCACAGCACATTTCCTTACATGGTGGTAGCATATGACTCAGATAATTGACTCTCCCAAACAAAAAGGAGTGAGCTGTGTTGGAGCACTTGAACCTTATACCTTGTGACAGGCATCCTTAAATTGTGCATCTGTCTCCAGACCCACCAGAGACTCTGGCACAGTCTGATTCCAGTGTCAGAGCCCTGCTCTGGTAGATTATTTCTAGTGTCAGTTATGCAGGCTCTGGGATCCAAAAGACAGGCTCCCATGCAGCCACCACACTGGCACTATCCCAGCTTCCCTGTGCACCACGTTCTGCAGCAGGGCTCCAGCCCTCATCCACACCAGACTCTTCCCAGCAATAACCCTGGCCAAGATGCTGGAGTTTTCAAGAGACTCAGTAACAATATGGGGGCTTGATGACAAGGTACTTATGTCTGCACTGGAAGAATATATTGTTCTCTCTCTTGCTACCCTCATAGAGTGAGTGTGGAGAAAGATAGAGTTCTGTGAGTTCTTGCACTGAATAAATGACCCTTTCAAGGACAACATGTTGTAGTAAATACCTTTTTTTGGCTTTTCTGAGCCTGGATATTGCTTTGATGACTTCCAGACAGTAGCGGTGACCAATAGGTAATAACTACAGGATAATGCACCTGGGTGTCTCACAACCCTGATATTAAAAAAGGCACAGTATCATGAGGAATAATGATTCTATTAAAACTTTCTGACAGGAGTCATTGGGGTTTGTGGAGATTATGTGTAGGAGCAGTGGTCTCTCCTTGCCTCACTGATTCTGTTGATAATCCTACCTTGCTGCAGGCTAGGACAGGAGCCAGTTGCAGTATAGTGTGGCATCAGGACCTCTGTTTTTCCACAATCAAGTATTTATACCTGCTCAAAAGACCACTATCAGCCTAGAAAAGTGTTATTTTACCCAAGTATTTTTATTTTCTGCTTTATTTCATTCTCCAAATAGATAAGAAACTGGGTCATGACAAGTTGTGCTAGCCAGATACATAATGGCATCCTGCCTTTCTTATCTTACCCTTTTTTCTTACAAGACTGTATTCAAACTCTTTCTCACAGTGAGATTCACTCCACAAAACAGTGTCTTCTCAGTGTTCTTTGAAGGGGAGGGGACAGACGAGCCATGTAGTTGTGCTACACCAGGTGAGGCACTCCCCAGGATTATGTGATTTTGATTTAAGACTAGCCCTTGTCATTTGGAGACAGGCTCAGTGTTTCAAAATGAGTGTTTCAAAAGCTCTGAAAATTCAGGTGCCAATGGGTTGGCAGCCCAAGCTGCCAAGAATGTTTTTACATATATCCAGGATGATTGATCATTCTGGCTCAAGTGTGACGAGGAAAACTACAGTAATCTCTCTGAAGCATGGAAGACAATAAGGTGGAGGGACCAGATGTCCTAAAGAGAGCATCTGAAATCTCCCAGCCAAAGCCTATCCCAAATTCAGAAGTCAGTACTCCTCAGTATCTGAATTCAATTTGATCCTACTTATCTTGATGTGGGTTACTATGCAATTCGGAAACACATGGTATGTCTGCAGGTTGTCCTGGTTAGCATTTTACAATACTGAGATGTATCGAAAACACCTTCTCTCAAAATTACATCACAAGTCTCCTTTGGATACAGATCCTTGAGTCTTTCCACTATTTTCTTCATCCTACTCATACCAGTGGAAAATACCCAACAACTTTGAATATCGTCAAATATAACATTGATCTTCAACATCTTTTACAGTGGGACTACTGAGTACTTATAGTTGAAAGATAAAAGAGAGCGGGAAAAGAGAGAGCTGGTTCATTAAGGGCATACTCATCCTTTGTTGTCTCCTAAAATACAAGATGAAACACAGCTGCATTACTGTATTTTTAGTTCCATCTCTATTTATACAATTATATGGTTGGATCTTGAAACTGTAAATTTGCTGTTAGGGATTGCATAATTTAGTTTCTGTATTGCACTGGGGTCATTCTCAGTTCTATTATGCAAGTGACAGGTGTGGGAATCAAGCAGAACACAGAGCTTGTGGTAAGGGGACTGTAGAGCAGCATTTCAGGGGGAGCACCAGATGCTCTGATCTGCCCAGGCCAGCTGTGACGTTCAATAGAAAGGCAAGTGTGTGCATCACCCCATCTCCCCCCAAGTCAAGAGCACCACTTAACAACCCTGGGCACATCTGTTCCCAAGGACTCTGATTACTTCTGTCCTCCTAGGGGTCAGTAAGGTCACAGGAATCTTCAACTCCATTTTGGTTCATCTTTATGAGATAACATTGTCATGTTACTGTACCATATGTACCACATGTGCCTCATTTAAAACTTTTTTTTTTTTACATTAATTAGAATTTCAATCAAAGATCTGATATCCTGCAACAGGTAAGCCCCGCTCTGAAAAGATAAACCTAGTTTCTTGGAACACATTAACATTTCCACAATTATTTTTCCACAGAGTTCATGAGGCTTTGTGATACTAAATTGCAGTAAGAAATGCTGCCTTTTCTGAAGAGCAATATATATATATATATGATACTCTATTAGCTACTAATCTAAATTAAAACCCAATCTTTTAATTTGAAATTTTAGAGAAACCATGCAGAATATTAATTAGTCAAACTGGAACATATCCAAGACACCAGAATTTAACATCCTTGCTCTTGTAAAAACTAGCAAAGCATATTTTTCGTATGACACTAGAGGCTGAGAATCTTGTAAAAGAAGGTCCATGTGAATACAAAACAAAGTGTCCTACCAGGGCTCAGTTTCATTGGTTACTTCAGGGGGTGGTAGTGGGCAACCAAACCAAACCAAATCACGAAGATGAACTACTAGAAACAATTGTACCCAAAGATATTGGATTTTTGAAAAATTCTTTAATTGCATTCAAATTGACTAATTGGAATTTGATATTGTAGTTAATAAAATAAAAGGCTCTTTTCAAACAAAGAGCTTATGGTAGGGGAAAAGCCCTATACAGTAGCTATTTCTAATATGAGATATGTGGAAAGAAGGAAATCACAAATAATTATTGCAAACATGCATTACATAATGCAGCTTATTGATGAAATACGCCATTCAAATGCAGAGAAAAAAAGCCTGTGATTCAATTCCAAGCATTTTGAAGTGATAACAGATGTTCAATATAGATCTTAGAAATATAGATCTCTACATCTGTTATTTGTTAGTATTTCTATAGACATATAGAAATGCATTAAAAATTGAAAAACAACAACAAAAAAATGAATGAGCCAATCTATAACAAAAATTTAGACCACCATGCAAGTAGTGTTAGCATATCACCCAACCATGGTCCCACCTGCTCTCGTGTATTTTCTGAGTTTGTTGCTTCCTCACAGATTGGAGAGGTACCATTGCACTCTCCTAACATACACACAAACACAAACTCCCCCCATCCCTGAGTGCCATATTTCATAAAGTGGAGCTCTCAAAATTTTTTCATTTGGGGTACTTTTTTTTTAAGAAAACCGGTTCTTTGGTTCTGGTTTTAAAAGTGAGAAATTTGCTTGAATGAACAATATTCTGGAAATGCACATTTGTAGAGCTGAAATGTTCCTTCAGGGGATGTATTATATATATGAAAGAAACCAGGCATCTTCTCCACCTTGTTCTTTCATTTTCCCTTTGAGGTCTTCATACCTGTATAGCAGAATTTCAAGCTGAACAACAAAAATTAGTTCATGTTCTAATATTTAGTTGAACTTCAATTTTGACCTGCAAGAACGTACTAATGATAACCTCTTTACTCTTCAGGATATATTATTATTAATAATTACGTAAGTGGCTTCTGCAAATCTCATCAATGAACAATGAAAAAAGCAATAAGAAAGTCAGGATTTCTATCTTCAAAATAAAACCATAACAGCATGAAGTGAACAAGCCACAGGCTTACTCAGTAAACAATAAAAAGAAAAAAAAATATAATTGGAGCACTGCTAACTAGAGAGCCCATTCTAATCATCATATCAAATGAGTCAAGATTCCTTCAGTAAAACCAAAGCACACTCATGTTATTGAAGTCTGAATCATAATGGACCCTTATAAGAGAATTGAAAACAAAGAGCTGGTTGTGATGTTTCCTAACCTTTGAGGTCTTGGTTTCAAAACCTTCCTAATAATTTTAAGAGTTTGCCATTTGTTACAGGGCTGCTTACTTACTTACATTACAGTTTGGTAGGAAAGCAGGTTACTGGTTTGATATTATGATCCTTGATTTTAATTTCTTCTTGTTTTGGAGGACTAAAGGTTTCTCAAACTGCACATCTGAAAGCAGTGGTTATTTTTAAAATTGTTCTCCTTTTATATAGACAAGCTGTTAGTGCACCCAACAATTATATACATTCCTCATCATTGTAAGATTGTGTAAGAATATACAATACAAAAAGGATTATTAAGAGAGCCAAAATTAGTATACTAATGATTCAATTTGACAGTTTCATTATGTATAATATGGATTAAACTGAAAATTCTTTTAAATTACTCCTGCCATGTTCTGAACAAGACCACAAAACCAACTTAGAATAGACTAGCTTTTGTTTTTTTGGTAATAAATTTATCATAATAGTGCATATGTACACAGCTATATATTTTTCTTTTTATACCAAATGTTCAGGACATTATTTTGATCTAATTATATTTCATCTAATTATAGTTCATCATGGTTAAAATATCAAATTTAATGGTATGTCACGGATAAACAGAATAATTTGATTTCTACACTGTTAATTAGAACTTACATTTACATGATTATGGAAAGTTATATGTGAATTGCAAAATTAATACCTAATGTCTAAAAAACTCTTCTGCCTGCTTCTAAGAGGATCTACAGACAAATGAAATTATTAAAATATATATTTAGGCATTTAAGGTCAACTAATGGGTTTATTGGGGAATTATGTTTTACTATAGACATCATAAAATTAAGAAACAAGTTAATAAGAAATTAGCCACTCCTGGCTAACAAATGGAACATCTTGGGGATTCTCTGGCCAAGTAACTCTCTTGCCTTTCTCATCTGGTGCATATCCAACCACTGAGATAGGAATGTCCTCCATCCCCCAGGGGCACCCACTCTGCAGTGCAGACACAAGTGGGAGCAGGAGTGCCTGGATGTGTGCAGGACAAACCTGCTTCCAGGCTCTGTAGTGAAATGCTACACATTTCCCATCACACCACCATCTCACAGGCGGGAAGGACTTGACAGCTATAGAGAAAAGCGGTGTTTGGGATTTCCAGCCATTCCCACCCAGAGGATGCTAACAGCTCCATGGAAATGGGCTATTCTGACCTGCTACAGACCCACAGCAGGTGAGTTTCTGCTGTCACCCTCTGAAGACGTGCTGCTGGTAGCTGGGGAGATAAGTTATTCCATGCTGTAGGGCTGGGTGACCTGTGCTGCCCTGCAGTTACGTCTGCCCTCAATAATTGGCCAGGAGGAGATCCTTCACCACTATCTTCTGAGCAGAAAAAATTATCAGCTTCCCTACCTTACATGCAGCTAGTGCACACTTCCCATGCCAGAAAGGGTGAGCATGTCAACAACATAATGGTGACAGTCACTTTGCAGGAGGCAGTCAGTCATAGGAGCAGTGGCATATGACATTATGAACTGTGCAGAAACGTGCAAAATATTGAAGAGATGCAGCATTCATCTAGAGGGACAAGCAGGGATTTAGTTCCTTCCCAGTGACATAAACATCAGCCCTGTGTGCATATTCTGTACACGAAACAATGAAATCCAGCATTATTATAGACAGTGAAGAAAATCAGAAAAGGAAAGAAAGTGTATTTTATGAATTTTTATTTGCTAATGCATGGCAGGTTACACTTCTGTGGTAAATTACAGCCCACTGACATGTCAAGTAACACAGTGTGTAGCTGACTGTAAGAAAGCTCTGCATTCTGGGAATGGTTTGGTTTTGGATCATTTTAGAGTACTTTAACACATCACACAAGCAATTTCCTGTCCTTTCCTGCTTCTTATTTTTTCCTTCACAAATTCAAGTACCAACTCACAATGCAAATTTATCTACTGCCAAGATTTAGCAGAAATATCAGTTACTTGTGTACAATTGCAGAAGGGTTATAAATATGCAAAGGAAATTTAAGTACAAAAGTTTGTAAAGCAAGGAAGGACACAACTGTGCTCTTGGCTGTCATGACCTTTTTCTGAGGTTACAATCAGATTAACAATCTAGTATAAATGACACCAAAAGAATAAGAAACATATTAAGTTTCCTAGGCCTTTTATTTCCTTTTTTCCTTTTTTTTTTTTTTTTTTTTTTTTCTTAACAAAGGCAGGATATCTCATTCAGTATCAAGTGAAAGAAAAAATCGCTTCTATTAGGATGATGTGCTTTTATTTCTTCTACTACTTGCACTGGCCTTCTCTGAATTCTTCCCAGGAAAGAAAACTCATGAAAGAGTAAGATGAAAATGTAATACAGTTTAAAAACTAAAAATTAAAAGTCATATGGTTTGAGTCTTAATAGTATAAAAATTGGAATCCTTTAGATAGTACTGGTTCAAACAAACAAGTACACTGGGAAACCTTGGAATTATATTACACTTTCAGAAACCCTAGGACGATAGAAAAACAGGCAACAGTTGGAAAATATGTAAATAAGTCTTTTCATCATGTACTGACAGAATCAAATATCAAAGCCTGGGTAGGACTAATTAGCTACCAAGGCAGCTGTTGAAAATTTGTCTTACCTGAGCATCTCAAAGGGTTTCCTACACTGCAGTCATGCTGGGAGCCCAGCTCATGCCACACACCAGATCACATACAGGAGAGTCGTCACCACGGAGACCCTGATGCCTGCCCGTGTTTTCACCCCAGGTGGGACCTATCTCAGATCACAGACACCAGGGACAATGGTTTCTAAGGCCCATCATCAGAGTTAGCTTACCCACTGGTGTAGGGGATATTACAGTCTTGAGCTCAGTTCACTTGTTGGTTACACATTAAAACTCCCTTCCTGTTATGCCACAGGTTCTCTTGAGAAAGTGGCAAAAATGCTGCTGCTATCACTAGCAGATTGCAGATTTGGTTTCCTTTCCTCTGTTTCTCTTTCAATTCAGACCCAAACTCTGCTTGGTAAATTACACTTAGTTGGCACCTACAGGTCCAGCCAGCCATACAAGGTACTTTGAATGAAAAGAAACACTACTTTTCCTTTGAGTAGATACTCTGTCCTTTTTCTGGCACTCTCAGAGCCCTTTCATGCTTTTCCTTGACTATATATGTTCACATTAATGTCACTGAGAAGGGTGTCCACTGCGGGTCTTCTCACCCCACCACAAATACTCAGGTCGCCCCAAAAACTTATAAAGTAACTTATACATCTTGTCCAAGATTTCACTTTTGCTTCTATATGGAAATAGTGTCACGGATGCTGCAGAAGCTGCAATTAACTCTTTATATGATAGATCAAATCTTTAGATCTCAAGGTCTTTCAAAAGCATGGCAGAGGTTCTGTGTTTAGTGAGAGTAGTAATCTGAAAATGTGACCATGCTCCCCTTATCTCACTGTGAATGGGATCTGTAAAATTCTCTTTTTTACCCACTCTGTAACAAGCAAATACTGTGGAATACCACTATAATAGAAAGGTAAACAGCTTGTTCTCTTATTTTGGATGCAGGAAATACCTGAAGAGTCCTTAGGGTGGATATAGTAAAACTTGGAAGGGTTTCCCCTTGTTTTCTTTTAAAATATTTTTTAAAGCTCTTGTTGTGAAAGAATATCCCGAAAAGCAAGTTCCTTATTTTGGAAATCATTATAATTTAATTATGGATAATTTCCAGTAAAATTAATTTGTTTCAGTTATTGGTCACATATTCAACTGGCAGGTGTGTGAATTAATAGATGAGAATGTTTCATGAAATAGAGTCTGTCTTATCAGAGAGAAGCCTGTGGTTTCAATCATATTAAAATATTACAGGAGATGTTGGCCATTTCTAGTACAGACATCTCTGTCCTACTAGTAAAGTCCTTTCTTATTGAATATTTGAACTTTTTCAGTCCCATTAGGTATCATTTTTATCCTTATAAATAGTTGTAAACACCATATTTTGAAAAATGAAAATGCCCAGACATATAAAAGGAAGATAAATTCAATAACACATCTAGATGAAGACCTGATTTGCTCAAATGTGCAATCTACAGGAACGTAAAATATTTTATTGATCCATAAGTGTAAGAAATTTTATTCCCATTTATACACTGGAAATGCCTAAAGAGAAATATATAAATCAATAAATCAATAAATAATTATACATTCACATTTGTATATATATGTGTAAACTAATATTAAATATGAAATATTAAAGTAGCAATAGTTCAACATATTTTGAAAATTTTATGCCTGCTGAAATATATGTCTGTGTATGATCAGGTTTATATATGTAAAGAAAGGAAAAGACTGAAATATGAGACTAAGCATTTAATCTCATATAAGAATATTCACATTGGTACAGCCAATGAACATGCTTCTATGAAATCACATATGTGATAATTTTCTGAATACATGACCAATTGAAAAAAAAAAACAAAGGGCAGGTATTTTTTATAAGTTCACAGTGAAAAGCAAGTCGTGCACATACAGTTTGGAGAGCTTCACCCTTCACCCTGTTCATATCCTACAGTGAACACTGTGATAGGGTTTGGTAATCTGTAGAATAATTAAAATAAAGTATAAAATTTACAAAAAAGCCAGGAGGTTCTGGAATATGGCAGATAAATCAAATCTAATGGTTTCTGCAATAACTTTTTGATATATTTTATTAATTAACAACATATTTCTCTGAAATGAATGCAGCAAAGATTATTTTTCTAGTATTAGTTTCTTAGCTCATATACTATGGATTCATAGATACAGTTTTGGAAAATTATATTATTGTGCTAGGGAAATATTCTGGATATAAAAAAAATTCAGAGATGATACTGAAAGTCATGCCATGATTTTATGAACTTCTATAACTAGGAAAAGTATTTGATGGGATACTGATTTTTTTTGGAATCTTTCCTTATTTAAATTATTTTCAAGTCACACTTCTTCAGAAAGTCTCCCACAGCATAGAAGTTTTTCCTTAATTAACTGGAAAAAATGGGGTGGCTTAGTTTTTGGGTGGGTTCAGGTAGTAATGGGCTGAGACTCCTTGCACAGCACAAAGGCAAACTCAGGCCCAGTGTAGATACAAAGATCTTTGTAATATGACTATTCACACCCAAAATTAGACTATATAAAATAGTAAAATTCAAGTGCCAGTCACTTTCTTTTAAAAAAAAAATAGTAAATGGAAAATCTTAACTTTTTGAGGGTTTTTTTTAACTTTTCTTTGTCATGGTCATAGCTAGAGATTTATGTTTCTCCCTTCTACCTTGCCCTCACCCCCACCTTGATTTTCTGCTTTTATTTAAAAATAAAAGATAGAACCTTCAGAAAATCACCATAGAAATGCTGTGCCAGGTTCCAATAAAAAATAAAATGTGCTGACATGGATTTTAAGGTCAGGAAGAAAAATATGATAATTCAGTCTGACCTTTTTCAAAACAGAAAATTGGGAGGCAATACTTGCAATAAATTATTTTTATTTAGTTTACAGTTTTGCACAATGACAGCTTCAGTTTTCTCTCACTAGTTGTACTTTTAGTAGGATTTCTCCACAGTTATCTGGCAACGTTTTCAAGGAAAACTTGAAGGTAACAAGAGAAAAAAGGATTTCTTAGTTTGAAATATGCTGACTGTGTACTACACAATGTCATTTGACTGCCTGTGTCAGATATAACCTCTCCCATTTTCTGTAAGCAATCCACAGGATAGCATTCTTCTGCAATGAAAAGCTGAAATGTGCATTAGGACACCCTTCATGCCAAATACAGAGGATAAGTGATCTCTTTTATTCCTTTGAATGCTCAGGATACTCCAAACAATTACAAAAAATATAGAGAGAGCTACATTTATAAATAAATTTAGAAAAAAAAAACCTCTTTTCACTACATACTTTTTGAAAAGCTGGAGCTCAGTCAAATGTCACTGGAATGAACAAATGCATTTTAAGAAAAAATGTATTTGTATGACAATTTAGGATTTATCTTTTTCAGTTCTTCAGCTCTAGAATTTGTTTTCACAGGCATTAAAAATATTAAAGTATNTTGCATGGCAAGTGACACCAAGAGGTGCAGTCACAGATTGTATTCCTGCTCTCTGTGTACGTACATGCTTTCAGCTTTGGCTGTGCAAAAAGATTCAGCTTCTCCCAGCAGCTCTTCCCTACAAGTAACTAAGGAGTTTATAACTACAGGGTCACTTTTTATCACAAAACTGCCACCTAAGAAAGAGGTAGGAGCTTAGAGCTATGTCTTCCAGAGACAGTGCTGATGTTTTTTAGCCAGGAGATATATATATATATATATATATATTCATTCAGGAACAAGTTACACCCGAGATCTAGATTATCTGTCACTTGGTTACTTTCAGCTAGGGATGCAACTGCACCTTTCCAAATAGTTGCAACTCTTCATAAGCAACAGTCACATCAGTGTGCATTCCTTCTGTCTGCTCACATGTGCAAGAGCTGTATACTTTATACCACTTGACATGTTATATAAAGTTTGAGAGGACTTAAGTTAATTAAAAAAGGTAGTCATGATCTGTTAGGTTTAATATG
Organism: Thryothorus ludovicianus; assembly: GCA_013397245.1. Classification (NCBI taxonomy): domain Eukaryota; kingdom Metazoa; phylum Chordata; class Aves; order Passeriformes; family Certhiidae; genus Thryothorus; species Thryothorus ludovicianus. The sequence continues at coordinate 626,537 of VZTB01014632.1, read as the reverse complement.
AAACCTTTAGAGTGACAATACGAAATCATTCTGCAGAAATCCCAAGACCTCCACACAAATGAACTCAGTTGATAATATTTATTGACAGAACACTGGTATAATCTCATTAATATTTGCAAATTTCAATTACAGGGAGGGCATGAGCCTGTTTAAGTAGTCACAGTTTTCCATTATGATTGGAACAAACACCAATTTATTAATTTGTCTTCTAATTTTGAAAAAGGTGAAAGTGTGATGCTGCTAAGAATGATATATGATGAAGCAAATTATTTTTGCATAGATGTTATTTTCTTCCTGCGACATTGAAATTCTGTGTCAAATTCTGGGAGAGAGGAAAGGATAAGGAATCATAGGTCATTCCTCATATAAATGAAAAATTGACATGGTTCACTAGCATTATGAAAACAAGTAATACAGTATTTCTTTATTCAAGACTTGTATCTGCTGGATAAAAATTGTAATTGTGGTTCACAAAAAGGAGGGTAACTGTATTTCCCAATAGGAAGTGAAGGGTGGTGAAATTACATTTTGATGTTGTTTTTTTCTTTTTTATTTTTCAGCAAAGATATTCCCAAAACGAGAAAATGAACTACTGATCAAGCTGAATATTTTGACAGCAGAACTCTGTCCTCCTAAGGACCCCAACCAAAACTTTTGAAAGAGGAGTCCTTCAAAGCATCAAAAGAGGGATTTTGTGATATATCTTTGCATCTTCTATATAACTGTTTGCTTATAGACATTAACAGAACAATTTGTTTGCTAAAGCAATGGTTTAGTTCCTCCTGATTGTTTTTGTAAATCATATGAAGTATTATCATTGCTTTCTTATTTATATTATTTGGGATGTATCTTACCTAAAGTCTTTGGTGCAGATTCAGAACCATTGTCTGCCTCAACTAACAATCAGAGTCACCCAGTTCATATGGAGGCAATGATGTTAGACTAGGACAAGGATAAAATAAACCCTCTGAAGCAAACTGTGCCCTCCTTCTACTCAAAGAGCAGAACTGGTATGTTTATGCATCACACATCTAACACAAAAGCCACCATTCAGCCCCAGAAAGAATAGCTTGCAGATGTCACTGCCAGGCACAGTTTGCTGTCAATCTAAAAATAAGATACACAAACTTAAAAGGAGCTGAAGAAGCATTCTAGAAACTCTTTGCTAACTAGCAAAAGGCTGGACACATGGCAGAGTGAAGAAGCCTTTTCCAACACAGTATAGATGAGAAGCTGTTAAATCTTCTTTCTAGAGCTTGCTGGAGCACTCAGAAAAGACTGTGACTTATCTGAGTGGCCAAAGAATTACTTTTTCTCACAGTCCAGGTACAGAGCATGCTGCAGGAGTTCACTGTAGCTGCCATCCTAGGCTTTTTATTTCATTCTGCTCCTGAAAGTACAACAGTGAAACACATCTGCTTTGGCATTCTTCATNTTCTGCTTTTATTTAAAAATAAAAGATAGAACCTTCAGAAAATCACCATAGAAATGCTGTGCCAGGTTCCAATAAAAAATAAAATGTGCTGACATGGATTTTAAGGTCAGGAAGAAAAATATGATAATTCAGTCTGACCTTTTTCAAAACAGAAAATTGGGAGGCAATACTTGCAATAAATTATTTTTATTTAGTTTACAGTTTTGCACAATGACAGCTTCAGTTTTCTCTCACTAGTTGTACTTTTAGTAGGATTTCTCCACAGTTATCTGGCAACGTTTTCAAGGAAAACTTGAAGGTAACAAGAGAAAAAAGGATTTCTTAGTTTGAAATATGCTGACTGTGTACTACACAATGTCATTTGACTGCCTGTGTCAGATATAACCTCTCCCATTTTCTGTAAGCAATCCACAGGATAGCATTCTTCTGCAATGAAAAGCTGAAATGTGCATTAGGACACCCTTCATGCCAAATACAGAGGATAAGTGATCTCTTTTATTCCTTTGAATGCTCAGGATACTCCAAACAATTACAAAAAATATAGAGAGAGCTACATTTATAAATAAATTTAGAAAAAAAAAACCTCTTTTCACTACATACTTTTTGAAAAGCTGGAGCTCAGTCAAATGTCACTGGAATGAACAAATGCATTTTAAGAAAAAATGTATTTGTATGACAATTTAGGATTTATCTTTTTCAGTTCTTCAGCTCTAGAATTTGTTTTCACAGGCATTAAAAATATTAAAGTATTTTGCTTTGTAATGATTTGCATGATTGTGTAGTTTTCTTCCGAGATAAAAAGAGAAACTCTTTTCCTTGACGTTTCCAGATAGGCTGATCCTGGAAATTTCTGTTTAGGGACACTTGCAGGAATTACAACCCCTTGAAAACCATGCTTTGACTCCTCAGTGTTATTAAACATACCTCAGGTAGTTAGAGCTTGCCCAGTGGTGATATTTGCATGGCAAGTGACACCAAGAGGTGCAGTCACAGATTGTATTCCTGCTCTCTGTGTACGTACATGCTTTCAGCTTTGGCTGTGCAAAAAGATTCAGCTTCTCCCAGCAGCTCTTCCCTACAAGTAACTAAGGAGTTTATAACTACAGGGTCACTTTTTATCACAAAACTGCCACCTAAGAATGAGGTAGGAGCTTAGAGCTATGTCTTCCAGAGACAGTGCTGTTTTTTAGCCAGGAGA
>VZTB01014632.1:608068-622534 GCA_013397245.1 Thryothorus ludovicianus | reverse complement strand
TTTCCAACACAGTATAGATGAGAAGCTGTTAAATCTTCTTTCTAGAGCTTGCTGGAGCACTCAGAAAAGACTGTGACTTATCTGAGTGGCCAAAGAATTACTTTTTCTCACAGTCCAGGTACAGAGCATGCTGCAGGAGTTCACTGTAGCTGCCATCCTAGGCTTTTTATTTCATTCTGCTCCTGAAAGTACAACAGTGAAACACATCTGCTTTGGCATTCTTCATTAGATGTGACAAAAAAAAAAAAATCCTAAAAGATCCCCTGAGGCTGGAACCACAGCCTCATCACCTATCATGGAAGATGTCACTCTGTCTCATCAGGGTGCACAGTGTGAATGGATCTGGACTCACAGTTCCTTGGAGGGAAGATGAATATGTTTGGTGGCAGCTGGTAGAACAAGGAATATATTGAGCTCATCCTTCCTTTCCCTCTGGCTCAGAAAGACCTCCTCCCAAAGGAGAACAGCTCCAGTCAAGCTGAGTAAGAAGATGTGCTGTGAAATGGGAACAGTTTACAGGTTTTCAAAATCTGATTTCAATACTGAGAATATAAAATACTTATCATGTCTTTAAGTCTGCTAACCAGAGATGGTTTAGATAAATCAGAAGGGTACTTCTGCTCAAGGCCTTGCAAAAATCTACCTCTGGGTAGCCTTTATCCCTGACAATCAGGCAGAACAGATGGCTAACGGGTTTCAGTCCCTGCCTGGAAGCAGTGGGGTTTATTTTGTGCCCAAAATCTGGTCCCATTCCATGGCTGGATGCCCACTGCAATCTGCACTCTGTAAAGTCTGAGGGCAGGGTCAGATCAGAGGGGATAGGTGATAGAGGACCAGAAGAGGAGCCCAATGGGTGGAACTGGACCGGCTCAACTCAATTTTGCAATAGAAGAAACCATGGTAGAAGAAGGAGCTGTAAAACACAGACTGGAGGGTATGGTGAGTAGACAACCTGAGTAGATCACTGGGAGAAGCAATAAATACTTCAAGCAACAAGCAAAATATTAAATATTTGCATAAATATTTCCAAAGGCAAAGAGGTGGTAATCTTATTTTTTCTGTATATACATGTAAGGGAATGGATTAAGAAGAGTCATTGGTTGGAAAAATTTCTGCCTTGCCTATTTCCAGACTATAAAAGAATCAGTTCCTATGTAGGTTTCAAAATAATCCCACATATTTGAATAGGCAGTCAGCAGCAAAACCAGCAATGCAGAACAGTTAATTCAGATGCAAATATTAACAATTACTGTAACACAGAACTCATATAGTTAGCACTGTAGGAACAGATACTCTGATAATGAAAACTAAAATAACTGCTGGTGTCCATCAATTCAGAGATTCTTACCCTACATTTTTATAAAATTCAGTCTGCATATCAGTGTGGTAACTGAACTGAGCTTAAAACTCTGTATGCAGTCTTTAAGATAATTTTTGAAAAGGGTAGCCTTCTGAGGATCGTTATTTAAAATTCAGAAGGTTGCCCAGAATATCAGAGTAAGTTCAGCATTAGTGTAATTTTTCAACCTGACCCCTGAGGCCTACGAACTAAAATGCCAGCAGATTAAAATGCCTTTTAAGAGCCATTCTGCACTAAGTGTGTATATGACAGAGTTATACTTGGAGTTATAAGCGGACAGTATCACTTTGGAGGCAGCAGCTGCCACAGTCAGGCAAGGACAATTTTGCTGTAACATGTGTCAAACAGTTGCAGGATCAGGCTAATTGAGAGGTCTCCATCACTGTAACAGCAGCTTCAAGGTTAGTTCAGGGAGTGGGGGTCAGAGTCAGGCCTGCACCCTGCTGAAAGCAGTCAAGAGGAAGGCACAATTTTGGCCAGAGTAACATCTGTTTTTTTCACAGCTTATAGGAAGCTATTGGCACCGGTACCACATTGTCACCAAGTGTCATGATCTTTCTCCCTGAATGTTTCAACCTAACATCTGTTCAAAGTACCTTTGTCAAATGGACTGAAATATTTTACAGACAATTTGTTGCAGAAAAATACAATATTTTCATATCAAAGCTATCTGCAAAGTGATTTGCAAATCTGGTTCTTAATTTGGAGATTTTTCCAAGAAACAAGCTGGAAGAAAAAGCCTCACCTTTGAAAGAAAGGCACCTCTAGAAATCTCAAACTTAGATTCCTTGTCTGACCCAGATTTGAGGCTGGCTACTAGTTCACTACCCATGAGCAACTGCTTAGTATGAATCCCTCTTTTTCTGGACTGCATGAGTTGTATTCATCAACTGAGAGCTATCATCCCTGCAGACCAGACTGAAGGGAAGGAAGAGATAAAGGCAGAGGCACCAGAGGCATTGCAGCAGGATGCAAGGAGCAGGATGCTCTTTAGATCATGAATTACAGTTGTAGTTAGTAGACATGCTTCAGACACACACCAAAGAAGCTCCAGGCTGGCTTTAGATCTACTTACTTAACTATTCCTTTTCAAGTATCAATGATAAATAACTTAAACTTTTTAGAACACTCTCAGATCTCCTTAATCATTATATGCCATTCCAAGAGAAAAAATTCATTTCTATTTAGGTGAGAGTGTGTACAATATATATTAAAGTATAAATTAGAAATCAATATGCAGATGTATATCATAAATAACATACAGTATATCATACTCGTATATCATACAGTACTTCTCTCAAATTTTTACAGGAGATCTTTCAATATCTGCTCCTACCCTACTGTTTCTAAATATATCTATGGAGTTTCTAGCTACACATCATTTTCCAAGCATGAAGAATTTTAGGGAACTCAGTGATTTCACTAAACAAAGCAAGTGACATATATAATCTCAACTCCCAAACTAAGCCAAGCTAAAAATCCTGGTATGCTTCATTAAGTTTTAATTTTCTAAAAAACCACTTCTTTGTTGGTCAAGCCTAATAACTACTACTGAATAATGAAACTGATATTTGACTATTGCCTATTTATCAGATTCAGACACAGGTTTTTTTTAAGTTTGGTACATCAAGTTTATTATATATGTGCTTATGCAATAATTAAATCAGACACCTTGGAATTCCACTAAAAACATCACTTAGAGAAAAAGATGGCTAAAATATTTAAATTTGTTCTTTCTCCTAATTTGAAACCTCAGAGGTATTAAATGCAGCTTGCTGAATCTCTAACTGGAAGTAATGTCCAGAGAAGGCATTGGGACCTCATGACCTTCCCCCTGAGATTCAGCTTTACCACACACCTGGGGTCACAGCATTTGGAGGCAATTATTTTACCATTGATGGGAAATTATTAAGTCTCTGATAGGTAACATTCCCCCAAGAGCACTGTGATTTACATATGCAACTCATGAACCACAAAACTGATGTCGTAGGACTATGCTGACAAGTAAAGTCTCTTCTAGGCAGCATTTCAATGTATCCACACCCACACTAATATTCACTGCTTTTGAAGTTGTGCTATCCTGCACCAATGAAAGAATAATAAAACCTTGCAAAAGCTCACCAATAAAAGGTGAAGAAAGATTAGAAAAGATGACTTGTAGATCTTGCAAAAGATGCACTGTGATATTAAATATCAAGAAATAAAAATTTGTTGAGTCGCTATAAATTAAATGTATTTTCCCCCACAACAAAATTAAATATTATTTTTCTTATATAATTAGCCCACTGTCATTCAATTACATATTGAAACTGTATCCAAATATCCTGTGTAAGCAGAATTTCCACCTAACTAAAGGATGTATGTTTTAAAGCTTAAAGGAGTTTGATTTCTGAGCCCCCACCCTAAAATATTTATCATTATTTTTGGTTTTTTAGACACACAGAATACTGATAGACTCCAAATAAGGATTTTTGAGTCTGTTTGCCTTCTTGACAGAAATTAGTATTGCATCTTTTAAAAGAAGTGTTAGTATCCTCACTTTTTTGTACCTCTCACAAATCAGATTTTTCAACACTATATGAATTTCTGAAAACAAATGCACTGTAAATAGATAATAGCTTTCCTATAACAACAATCTCAGGATAAAATAATCCCAGCATTTGATAAGAAATGTAACTATAAGAAATACATAAAAGTATGCAGAAGAGTAGCCACCATTTTTTAAAACATTTTACCACATTGAAACCTTCCCCTGCTTTCAGAACATTATTACTTACTCCACAGTTAATGACTGGTTACAAACAAATATTAAGCCCCTGTTATACTATTTGTAAAAATATCATGCTGTGCTGTAGTAGCACCACTTAAATCAACTGAGTTCATTCCTAACAAATAAAGTGAATAAACAGCATCGATGTGTTTGGAGTCACACTGACCTAAATAATATTAAGATTACATCTGTGGAAATGAGTGAAATAATAGTGGGGCATGAATTCATGCCCTGGAACTATTTATTTCCTAGAACACAAAATGTCAGGGCAGGCCCTGACACTCTTTTGATCTTGGCTACTTGACCAGCTGTCTCCCAAGGGTTTCTTGGGCACAGCTAGGGCACTAGCCCAGCTTTAGGGCTTTTCCCAAGAGGCTGACAGGATGCAGCCTGTGCTTGGGAGGCTAAGGGAGCTTAACCATATGGAAGTGGCCATGCTTAGCTGGCCTCCAGGCTAGAGGGAGGCCTTGCATCATTCAATTTATTCATAAAATTTACAGGCAAGGAGCAGAAATGCAGCTGTAATGGAAAAAACCCAACCAAACAAACATGTAAACAACAAACATTCCCAATTAGTCTCCCAACAGTAAACATTCCCGATTAATCTCTCATAATTACTGGAATAAAAGAGACAAACCCTGACAAATCTGTTCTCTTGTGTCCCTGGGGGATAAACAGACGTGAGTGGGCAGCTTCTGCCTACCGGCGTGCCGGGGATTTGCGCTGCCTCTCCGTGCTGTGCTTTCCATATTGACCCAGTGCACTGGTGCTGATACACGGCCGAGTCTGGAGGCAGCTGGCTCGCCCCTGAGCACCTCTTACGTGTCAGCTCACATAAACAACACACGTGCAGCTCAAGGTACTCAAACACTGCGCTAAGCAAAGTGGATTTCCTCCCAGCTGCGCACTGAGCTTTTACCCATGTTTTGAACATACATCCTGAGCCTATATATTGTTCAGCTGTAGGGAATTTTTCTCTCAAAGTTTTAAAAAAAGACACAATTTCCCGCTCACTGCAAAGAGACACTTCCTCTGATCGTTCTCTTCTCACCTAAAATCTTCCTCAATGTATGAGCTGTATTCAGGAGTAAAAGAATCAACATCCACTAAGCAAGTACCTTTCAAAGAAATCACCTAATTACCTTCTTAATGCTTCTACTTTATCCATTAGCCTAAAACCATGATCTACACAATGTTATGTCTGCTCAGAAAGGGGCAGGGATTATTCCACTCTTCAGGAAAAATGTTTGGAGCTTTTCAAATGCTTTTTTCTTCGAAGTTGAAAAAGTAAGTTTAAAATCTTCAAAGTCTCAGAAGAAAGATCAAGAACCTTGTGTCAATATTTTGGGGATTTTCAGTTTTTTTAGTTTTTCTTATTTTCACAAGAAAATCACCTCATAGATTAAGAAAAATAAAAAATACAACTTTCAATTAATATGCTATCACAGTGCACAGGAAATGTATGAAAATATGTCTTTTCTACAGACAACTGAATTTTAAATTAAATTATATGTCAGAAAAACCTAAATTTCAAAGAAATTTGAACCAGTTTCAAGTTTTCCTTTAGACCTGACTGAAATATGTTCAAAGATAAGACTTTTATAAGAGTTTTGATCCATTCTGAATTGACATTTGAAAAATTAATTTTTTAAATTTAATACAGATTCTTTCAAGGTGATGAATGACAAAGTGGCATTATTCAGATATATTTCCTTTGTGTAAAAGAGAAATTACTTGAAAGTTTAGAAAATATTTTTATCCCTTTCTCACCTTCCTCTTCTTTTTCTCATTTAAATACTTTCCCGCTTCCACAAAAAAGAGTAGTGGAAAATATAAAAAAATTGCACGCTATCATTAAAAAAACTTACATACTCTGTTTCTGAAACAGACAAAGCAAAATTTTCTTGTTTGCTTTGTTACAGAAGAAGGAAGATGACAAGTCTTAGTGACAGATAAATCTTTTCGATCCATTTTTGTTAAAGAAAACAATTTCTGTTCAAGGATAATGTTCACAAGTAAAGATTCTGCCATGAAATTCATCTTTTGTTGTTTCTTGCTATTAAGTTGTGTAAGGTAGAGATATACAAAAACCTCTCTGAGGCATCTGCACCATAAATAGTCCCTTTGTTTGCCACCAGGAGGGAAGCAAGGGCAGTTACAACACTGCAGGTCCGATATCTGAGGCAGGAAAGAGCTGTGGCCTCACGCTCACCTAAATCTGTTTCACTAGCAGCCAGGGAGCAGTCCTGAAGGAACTGCTGGGAAAGCAACCAGAGAAATGAAATATGTTTTTAAGCACATTGGAGAGAAAGCTTGGGTTTCATTTTCTGCAGTTGCACAGTTTGACTTTTTGAAGCCCATGTTTTTTGCCATACCTGAAGGAAGTGAATTTCGATTTTAGTTCAGAAACCACCAAATACAGCGTGCTAGATACTGAAAGAGTAGCTAGCAATGTCAGTGGTAATCAGAATTTTTTCAGATGCAAACTGAGAACTTCTAATGCCAGGACAAATTTTTCACCAGTTCTTCTTAAATCTTGTCTGAGTAAAACTTTATGGTTGGTAAAAAGCTTATCAGTCATATTTTCTTTTTCAGAATTATTTGCCAAGAAGATTATAATAGATTATTTTATACAGATTGTACATCATCAGTCAGGAATGTAATTTTCCACCAGAGGACAAATAAAGACATGTTGTTTGACTATACTGATACATTCTACATTGGCAGAACTTTTTTCCCGCTGCAAATCTGGTTTACTTTAGATTTGAAATTAATCCTTTTACAAGAGGCAGGAATGTGAAATTATGAAGAGGAAGGATTTGCTGCCACTTCTGACATTATTTATACTTACATGGCACTTAAAAGGAGAGGACATGCAGCAGCAAATAATCTAAAATATTTTTCCTCAGATCTTCTTTCTGACATCATACCAAAGTTAGCTACACTCAATCCATTCAACAGCCTTTTCAGCAACAAAATTTTATACAAAAAAATGGTATATCTATTTACTGCATCAAATGAAATGCTGTATTAAATACTCCTTTACTCCACTGTCATTCTAGTTTTCCTAAAAGCTCCACATTATATTCACAGAAAATATTTTTTATTTCTCCAGTGTAAGACTGCAGTTGATTTTTCAAGTCTAAGCAGGAAGACCTTGACTGTGATTGTAGATGACACTAGCCTGTAGTTGGCAAAACATCTTTCAGATTCTTTATTTTTGAGACAAAATGTAACAATAGCTTCACATACCGAAGTAAAGATTCATTTTGCTTTCTCCTTTTTCAGGATTTGATTACTTTTTTTGGGTTTTTTGCTTGGTTGGTTGCTTATTTGGTTGGGGTTTTTGTTTGGTTTTTTGTTTGTTTTGCTTTGACAGGACTGCCTCTTATTTATAGCCTTGGGTTTAAAGAATTCTACAGGAGAACCATTGGATTCTACTGTTTTACCTTCAGGAAAAAATTTAACCACTTCAGCTGTTTACTGAGTTATCAAATCTTTCTCTATAACTTCACGGTCAGACAGAAAGAACCAGCAAATCCTTGCTGGGATGAAGAAATCAGTCAGTAGCAAAGTAGGGCACTATACAGATCTGGATATTAAGAAAAAAGTAGATATGTAAGCACATGTATACACACAGATAAACGTGTATACAAATGCACACAAAATCTGTTAGGGCCATCTGGATTTCCAACATGGAAATGTTTTTTTTCTGGCTTTAGTCTTCTTTTGAGGCTTCCATCCTGTCGTTGTGTCAGCTTTAGTTACTTCTCCCATGGCCAGAACACATTAGGTAACTCAACTTTCATAATTTTATTTTTAACCTCAGTTGCACTTTTTTTATGTCTTACTTCTGTCTTAGGGATCTTTCGTAAAAGAGTGCACTTTTCTCTCTCTTAAAAAAAAACCAAACCAACAGAACACACCCTTATATATCTTTTTACTTCATCTTGCTATGTCTCCACAATTTCTAAATTTGTTTCTAAGTTCATTCAGGGTCTTGACAAACTCATTTTTGTGTTCATACCTGGAAAAAGTCATGCCTTCTATAACAGTAAGAGGAAAAACAAAAACAAACCTGTCTGCAAAGAATCCAGGATGCAGTGTAAATCCATTTCCATTGATGTAAACACCCTTATCTCTCATGAGATGCCAGTTTTCTAAGGCTGTCATCACAGCAGCAATGTCAGGTTGCAAAGGGAGGTTTTGATGTAGGTTGAATGTCCATCAGTTAGTGCAGAAAGTTTACACGCTGCTGAGCAAGCTTAAACACTTGTTCTAGAGGACAAATCCCTTATTTGTTTTCTCATTTTTCACTTAATTCTACATAGGATTAATTCATTAATATTAATGTTGCATTTGGATACTTTAAAAGAAAAATAGCACATATATACATATTGTAAATCAGTTTATTAAGTCCTTTTTCCAATAATTTTTGGTAATTCACAGACATTTTTTACCATTTTCTGCTGTAATGTAAAATCCTGTCATCCCTTGGTAGATTCTGAATATGTGTCTGCTATAATACAGTCTAATAGCTTTATTTATGACAGTCCTTTGGAGACTCCAGCAACTGTGTGCAGTCAAGATTGTTCAAGCCGTTATAATACAAGATTGTATTACAGTGATTTGAATGGATAAAAGTTCTTTCATTTCCAAAAGGGAAATAAATTGTTAGACACTCTTCTGTAATGTATGAGGACAAATGTGTTCCTTTAGTTCCCTCAGACACAGAGCTGTATTTTCTCAAGCAACACTATTGCAAAAAATAAAATGCATAAGGACTAAGAGGGTTAGTGAACAAAAAGTACAGAAATTACCTATTTATTTATTTACTTAATTTGTAGCATGAAACGTTGTATATCAACTTAGGTACCTTAAAAATCCTTTGTTTCGGGATATTCAACAGTTTAACCATGGAGACATTCCTTCAATTTGTCTGTTTGAATAATGTCTGGATCTTACAGAATTGGTTGTTAAATTCTACCTTGTGCAGTGTTATTTCTTTATTATATGTAAAGTTCACTATGCAGTAGTCCTTCATTATAAACGTCATCCTTCACATCTTATCTACAAAAGTTCATTTTGACTAGAAATTTGAAAGAGTTCAGCTGTGCAACCCATTTTAAAACAGTTAATTGCTTCCAGTACTTCTAAAGTGTAGAAAACATTAAAAGAAAAAGTAGAAATATTTAAAGACTTTCCCCTGAAAGTTAAATTTAAAGTAGTCTGGTGTTGTCAAAATTTTATAACCACAGATTTACATGTTTGAACAAACTTGGGAAAATTATTACCTTTCAGCATCATTGATTATGAAAGCATCTTTGTTCAACAAAATGTGATTAGGTCCCCTTGAGGTCAGCACATGCCTAAAGACTAATATTTATTTAAGGGTTTTGCTGATGTGAATCTTTCTGCAATTACCATTTCATCTGATTGTGTTAACAATGCACAGTAATGCTTGTTTGTACAGAAAAAAAAATTTGGTATTACATACTTGTAATACTTGCGAGAGAGAGAGAGAGAGAGAAAGGAGCTAACACAGTATTTATGCAACAGGATGGAAGTACAGTTAAGTGCTATTGCAGTGTAGGGCAAACCAAGAGCATAAATAACAGAGAAAAACACAGTCTTGGCAGTAAGTGATGTCTGGCCATTTGCCTTAAAAGATTGAAATTTCTGATCTTGATTTTAATTTTCTTTTTTTAAATTTCCATGCATTTGTGTTGTGCACCCAAATCAAACTAAGATAGCTTTTCTTGTACATCCATCTTCTTATTTCATTTAGCCAGTAGCATACAATTTCAGTCTGTATACTTTTATAAGGAAGAACATAATATCAAGTAAATGAAATGTCCTGGTTTCCCTAAGAGAAAATTGAACACATACACACACACTCACACACACATAAATATATACACACGTGAAAGCAAAGCACGATTGAGACTAGACATAGTCCAGTGATTGATATTTTAAATTGCACGTGACACTCTTTCCTTGTTCTGTTGCACTGCATTTAGATATTGTATGGCTCTCCAGACATGCTATGCATAATTTTACATACCATCTGCTTTACATGCCAGGTTCCATATGTACAATGTATAACCTAAACCCAATATTTTGAATGATTTGAGCTACAGTGGAGGCTTTTGTTCTTAAATTGTTGGATAGAAGAATATAGTCCTAAATAAATTAACTGATGAATTTGTTCTAACAAACAAAAAAAATTATTTTGAAAGTGCTCTTAAAGGTGTAGAAATGACAAAATTCAGGTGACTTTCAAGAATCTAAGTAATGTTGATTCCTAGATTCAAGTACCAAGAGACCTGTAAATGCTTGCTACCATTCACTTAACAACCATAGCAATACAAGGGGATAAACATGTTTCAGAGTCAGGCAAAGGACAGCAAAAATAGTCTTGAAATATTCATCTGAATAAAGATGAACAGCATTTACTCCTCAAAAGAGGATGAGGTTTATACAGCTGCTAAAAGTGAGTAAGGGTTATTCAGAATCATGTTCTGGAGTTTCCTGGTACTTCATTATCTGGCTTTATTCAACTCTGCCTTAAATACTCAGATCTTATATACTCTACAGTTACAGGTAAACCTGAAAAACCTAAATTATTTGTTTTGGAAAGGCTGTCCACAAGATCTATCTGAATGTCCATACACATCTTTGAAGAAGAAATATTAAAACATCAAAATGAAAAATGATTTTAATTCCAAACAATGGCTCTCAGACAAATCCAAAGATTTATTCAAATAATATCTTCATTTTTAGAACTGCTGACTCTCTTCATTTAAGAAAAAAAAGAGTATTGATTTGGATATTAAAAAAAGCACCATTTTCACACCTGCCATACCCCCCAATAAAAAAAAATAACAAACCTCTTAATATTGAAGTAATTACCATATTTTTTCACATGTGACTTGAAATAGAAGTATTGTCAACAAAAATAAATTGTGGCATTACAATGTGTTAGCAAACAGCAGAGGGAGTGCAGAATAGAGGAAGCAAAAAAAGTAGCTCAAACAAAATTTTACTCCATGAAAAGTCCCATAAAATATGTACCCTTCACTTCTATATATAGCACATGATAAAAGAAACATTTAAATTCACAGGAACATTAGAAAGGAACCTTCAATATGACATTTTAAGAATGAGGTGTCTGTCTTGCCTATGGATTTGCAAGGAGAGAAGAGATAATCAGTGAAGCATTTGTCCATTTTGCAGGGTTTTTTCCCGCTGTAACATGAACATCTTAATCTTTTCACAGTTAAGTATTAGTGACACATTCAGTTCACTTCAATGACAATTCTACCAGATGCCTGTAAAAAAAACTGAACAAGAGATGCAGCAGTTGGAACTTTGCTCTTATATTTGCCTATTAACAAAAAATTTTCCTTAAAAAGGAAACATCATTATTGGACCAAAACTGAGAAAGGCTTTTTCTTCTTGTATTGCATATTGTTAGTGGTGGGGGCTACAGGGCTGCCTTCTGTGAGAAGCAGCCAGAAACTTCCCCCGTGTCCAACAGAGCCGATGCCAGCCGGCTCCAAGATGGATCTGCCACTGACCAAGGCTGAGAACCATCAGCAGTGGTGGCAGCACCTCTGGGATAACAGATTGAGGAAGGGAGGAAAAGACCCTGAGCAACAGAAACTGCAGCCAAAGAGAGGAGTGAGCAATAGAAGCTACAGTCACAGAGAGGACTGCAGGTCCTCTCTATGAGAGCAATAGTTCTGCAGACACCAAGAGCAGTGCAGAAGGATTGGGAGGAGGTGCTCCAGGTGCCAGAGCAGAGATTTCCCTGAAGACCATGGTGAGGCAGGATGTCCCCCTGCAGCCCATGGAGGTTCATGGTAGAGCAGAGATCCACCTGTAGCCCATGGAAGAGCCTGTGCCAGAACAGGTTCAGATGTTCAGAGGAGGCATTGTGACCCCTTGGGAAGCTCATGCTGGAGCAGGTTTCTGACAGGACCTGCGGCCTTGTGGAGGGAGGAGCCCACACTGGAGTAGTGTCCCTCTATGGCGGACCCACACTGGAGCAGTCTGCACCTGAAGGAGTGCATCTCGTGGAAGGACCCACCTTGGAGCAGCTCATGAAGACCTGCAGCCCATGGGAAGGACATATAGGAAAAGTTCATGGCAGACTGTCTCCCATGGATGAACACCACACCAAAGAGAAAGAGTGTGAGGAGTCCTCCTGGGGAGGAAGGAGTGGCAGAGACAATATGTGATGGGCTGACCACAACTCTTCTTCCCTATCCCCTGGAACCATTGTCAGGGAGAAGGTAGATAATTGGGGTGTCTAGTCAAGCCTGGAATGAAGAATGGAGGGGGGAGAGGGAGGGTTGAGAGGGGAAAGGGAAGGGTGGATGTTTAAGATTTAGCTTTTATTTCTTGTTTTCCTACTCTGGTAATAAAGCAAACTAATTTCCCCAAGATGAGTCTGTTTCGCACGTGACAGTAACGGCTGAGTGATTCCCCTGTCCTTACCTCAACCCAGGAGCTTTTTGTTACATTTTCTCTTTTCTGTTTAGCTGAGGAGGAAAGTGATAACACGGTTGGGGTGAGTTCCTGGCATCCAGCCAGTGCCACTCCAACACACTTATCAATGTAATAGTCACATTGTTCATGAGTATGGGCATATTTCTGATCCTTGATAAGTTTTTGATCAAATTCAGCATGTGGGAGGGCTTTGGGGGTCTTTCAACACTCAGATTTGGAAAAAAAAATAAAAATCACACTTGCTTTTTTAAGGCACTCCAAACAGTTGAGAGTGGTTAGTCAGGTTACAGGAATGAGTCTAGCTTTTGCCATTTGAATATCAATATTTGTATTTGGTGCTTCATTATATATCTGACTGCTCCCAATCTAAATACTGCACTGAACAGAAGACATTCTGTGAAGTAGAACTGCCATTCGCTAATGGAATTTTTTTGCATAAAATCTTCTTTGTAATCCATATGAATATGGGCATTTTAATTATTAATCAGAAGCATTCTTTCTTATTTGTATCTGTGCTATGAAAGAGTTGGATGAAATGGGATAAAAAATTAATGTACATTTAGGTTTTTCTCCTCTCTAGAGGGAGGGTGTTCATGAGTTAAATGCTTATGCAACACCTTTCCTTACAAACTCTACTACAGTTCTCTTGTTACTTCTCTATTGAGCCTTTCTGGGCCTGATCCATAGGCCACTGAAGTCAATGAGAGCCCATCTAATTGTCTCCAACTGCTTCCAGCCTTTTAGTGAGAAAAAAGATATACTGGAAAAAGTATCAGTTACAAAGTAATATGTTATGATGTCTGTGGATAAAACCATGGGATTCAGTCCACTTGATTTCCACCACATTAAGAAATCATTCCAGTATTCTCCACTGCAAAGTGGCAATGAAAATATAGAAGACGTTTCTGACACTGTGCTGCTAAAACTCTTTGGCTAGAGAGCTAGCTTCTAAGATGAAGTTTCTTTTATACATCTCTTTCACTTTGCCATCTCTCCGTCTTCTGCCCCGTCCCTTTCATTCTGTATTGACCATAATTGCCTTCCTCTGAAGTCAGTTGGGAGTTTTGCCATTGACTTAAATGGCAGAGTTATCATACCCAGGATGGAAAACACAGTGAGAAGAGATCATTGTCAAAGTACATGCAGCAAAAGTAAGAAAAAAGATTTCAATGATTTACCAAAGTCCGCTTAAAAATCGCCAGCAATTGTGAGCTTTCATATGTGTTTCCCACAAATCGCACCAAGCAATCTAAGAGAACAAAAAGCCCCTTGCACGGTATCCCCGGCTTTTGGTAGCCGGAGCAGAGTCCCTGCCTGAGCGGAGTTAACCGTGCGCAACCCCGAGCTGAGCGGAGCCACCCGCTAATTGATAGCAAACATTTTACAAACATTACGCTTCCCTAAGGGACAAGCGTTTTCCCACCGGAGCCCTCTGCAGAGCAGGAGGACAGAGCATGCAGGGCAGGGAGCGGACAGGGGAGCAGCGGGCACCCTCTCGCTGAGGTGCTGGGGCACCGACCGGGGCTCCCTCTGCTCCCCGCGCCCGGTGCGCAGCACCTGGGTGCTCCTTTCCGCAGGTGAGGCGCCCGGCGAAGCTCCGTCCCCGTGTCCGGTCGGTGGCACCGCGGCGCCCGAAACACGGGACCGCGCTGGCAACCCCTAGAGTCGTGGCCAAAACCGAGGAGCAGCAGTGGACAGTACCCGCGGCGTACGGGAGGCACCGTGCCCTCTTTGCCCCAGTCCCAGCAGGGGGCTGAGAGGAGCCGCCAAGGAGGGAACCCCAAGCGCGGCAGGGCACCCTCCACACCGTACCCGTCCCCTG
>VZTB01014632.1:582771-607584 GCA_013397245.1 Thryothorus ludovicianus | reverse complement strand
AGCTGCCGGGGAACGGCTTGGGGGAGGCGCGCATCCTCCCCGCTGCCACTCGCACCGCCGGGGGAATGGGGGAAGCGGGGGGAGGGATTAAAAATAATGGTAATAAAAAAAGCCAAATCACTAGGAGAGAAAAGAAAAAACCGCAAAACTCCGTCTCTACTTCCCGGCCGAGGTTTGAGCCCCCCGCCCTAGAGCTGCGGTCCCGCGGCAGCGGCGCGCTCCCGCCGCTCCGGGAGCCGTCACCGCCCGCGGCGCAGCACGGCAGAAGCTGCCGCTGCCGGTAGCGCCCAGCTGAGAGCCGGAGCCGCTCCCCGCGCACGGAGGAGCCTCCCTTTTTCCCTCCCTCCTTCCCTCCCTCCTTCCCTCCCTTTTTCCCTCCTTCCCTCCCTCTCTCCCAGTCCACTAAAGCGGGCAACGCGGCCAGGTGCTGTCGGCTCGCCCTGCGGCCGAGGGAAGAGCCGGACAGGGCCCTCCGCCGGCGCTGGCTCCCCGGCGGGAAGCGGCTGGGCTCCCCCAGGCAGTGGGGTGGCGCTGGGAGGCTGGGCGCGGGACGCGGCTGGAGGGGGAGAAGCGAGGGGCGCAGAGAGGAAGCCGGCTGCCCCCAAGAGCTGCCGGCGGGGCCCAGAAGCGACGGCGGAGGAATGAAGCAGCAGCGGGGAGGGCCCGCCTCTGCCGGGCAGCGGCGCGGCGACCCAGCGCATCCCTGCCGCTCCCTCGCTCGGCTGCTCACCTCCTGCCCGGGCGGAGTGACCCGCTGGAGAGGACCGAGGACGGTGCATCATAACTGCTGGATGTTTTGGGGGAGGAGAGGGGAGCAAGCGGAGAAGGGAGGGAGGGCTTTACTCTAAGAATCAAACGGAAAGGAGGAAAAAAAGCAACACACACACTAAAAAAAGCCCGTTCTCGGGAGAGAAATCAAAAATAGCCACAACAGCATTGAAAGTTGCTCGCATAGTGATTTGCATTATAACGCTGCCGCTGCTGCCTGGCTCCTCCTCCAACAGTGTGCCCGAGGAACATGCAAGATGGAAGAGGGGGAGCTATATACTTTTTCTGTAGTCTCTCTTTCTTAAAAAAAAAAAAAATAAAAAAAAAGCAAAAACCAAAAACGAGCAAGCAAAACCCACTCAATCATACCCCGCACACCCCACTCTTTTGATAGAGAGGTGGCTGCAGGTCGTGGTTTCGGAGTTCCAAACGGAGATTCCTGGGGAAAGGTGTGCATGTAGAGGACCCATGAGAGTGCTCCTCTGGGGTTTTGGGCCCTCGAGTTTGACAGCCCGGGGAGAGGGGCAGCAGATGCCCGGCCGAAAGGATGCCAGGGAGTGCCCGGCGGCTGCTGGCGAGGGCAGCGCCCTATCCCGGGGAGCGCGGGAGGACCCCGCCTGCTTCCCCTCGCTCCTCCTGCCATTCGAGATCGGCGGTGTATGGCTCTGTTCTCGGGGGGAAAAATATTAAAAAAAAAAGAAGAAGAAGAAAAAAAGACTGGACAAAACATAATTTTTATTTATCAACGATTTAAAAAATAGCACCAAATCTTAACCCAGATTATGCAGTTAAATGTATCGAGCCAGAGGCAGCGTGGCTGTTTGCCAGACCTATGATCCATTAACCTCTTTAGCTCATTGTTGGCAGCCAACAATAGCACACGATTAAATTCTTACATTTTAAAGACAAGCCATTTTCTTTTCAGTAAATCCCTTCTCCTATGTTGCAATTAAAAATAGAGTATCAACAATAAAAATTATGAAAAAGAAATAATAGAGTGAATTTTTAGTTACTTTGTGTTCATTTTGTGGACAAAAACATTGTACTATGCTTAAGGCAATATCTATAAAGGTGGACAGAAACATATTAAAATTATTTTATATTAAGGATTTTGGATAATTTTACCTTCACTGCTGGATTAAGTTCTACTTAGAATTCAAAGTTTTAGTTCTAGTTCCTTTCACAGAGAGAAACCAAGCAAAACTATATGTAATTAAAAAAAGTATGCAAAGAGGATATATAGGGCCTTTTCCTCCCTTTCATGTGTTATAAATATGTATACACATATATGCCCTTTAATCAAAAACAATCTGTGTGAAGCTATATATTAATACATAAATGTTTGTGCATGTATACATGGTCTCTATATAACTATTATAAAAATATCGTATTTCAAAATAATTTAAAAATTAGAACAAAAAAGAGGCAAAACTAAAAATACAGCTCTCAACCTCTTTCCAAGTGCTATTAAAAAGTGCTACCACTTGGAGAAGTCATAGAATCACTGATACAGAAAGAATATGAAAGTTATATCTTGCATCTTATTTTTTACAAAAAAGTTAGGTAGTAGAATTACATCAGAGAAAAAAAAAAGAAAAAAAAAGGAAGCATACAGTGTTTTCTTAATGTCTCTCTTTTTTGTGTAGGACATTAGGCTGTGGTCCTAATAGCCAAACCTAACTTGCTTTGGAAAGTCTACATTCAGAGACGTTGAATTTTCCACTACCAAAAAAAGAATGGGAAATATGGTGGGGATGGGGAGAAGGGCTAGCTGGGTGATAACAGTGAATTCAAGAAGCTTGTATGTTACAGAGGTAGCTGAGTGTAAACAAATGCTGAGTGTAAGCAAGTGTGGAGGAAGCAACAGGAAAGAAGACCTTTATTCCTTTTGCCATGGTCAGGCTGTGCTGTAAAACACATCCTACTGCTCATTGGAAATGAAAAGTGTAATGAAAAAATGAAAAGTGTAAGATAACACCTACATCCTTGCAAGACCTCCACACATTGTTTCTAAATCCTCTGTGGTTTGGGAGAAGTTCTCTCAAAAACACCATACATGAGATTCTGGAAAATGATAGAGGATCTAAGTTCATAGGACTAACCCTCTTGAGAAAAGTTTTACCGCTGTATTTTTTGTCACCTTAACAAGCTACTCAGACACAGCTGGCACCATTCCATCCTAGCCCAAGGACAGAAAGCCCCAAGGCTCTTTATTGGCAATTTAATCCAAGAAAATGTAGTCTTGATACCATTTTCATTAAGATTAGTAATAAAATTAAGTGACTGCTGCATTAGCATAAAGTTTTGAGTGTGTGAGACTTCCTGGCTTTAAGAGCAGATGTTAGAGATGGGAAAGAAATGTAAATCTACACTGTAGCTTTAAATTTAGGTTATATTTCCACCTGTCACAGCAAGAGTAGTCATTAATAGCCCCCAAATTAATAAATTATTATTGCTACTGTAGATAATATGTCAAATGATTGAAAGCAGATATATTTTAGTTGCTTGCTTTTTTCTCTGTCCTCTTCACTAATCTGGTGTTTTCTCCTTCCTTAAGAGCCATCTACTGTACCAGAGGAGAGGTATAAGGTACCACACACACTGATCCATCTTTCCATATGTTGTGTAGGATAATCACACTGACATTAGCTGATGTAAAACGGTGAAGTTTCTGTCTATCCAAAATTCCCAACTTTCATGTGGTATAAAAGTAACAGGTATTTGTTAGCCATAATTTTAAGGAAACAGAAAATTGAGACCCCCTATTCTTTAATAATAATCTGTTTCTTCTGTATATTTTTCTACACAAAGCCTGTTATCCAACAGCTTTATTGTATTCATTTTCAGTACTCTAACTTGAAGAAATACATACCATTTATCTGAAAATAAATAATAATTCGATGATAAATAATAAAAAGCAAAACTCATTCTCTGTAAAATTAGATAAAAAAGGCAAGATGGAATGCCCAGCCTTTATTACACTTGTTGTATGGCTGCATTGGTTTGCAATCTCATTAACAACTTGAAACCAAGTAAGGTTTTGACACTAAAGAGGATTTTCTAAGAAAATCAAAATGTCAGAGAAAATGCCACAGATTGGCACAGGATGTCTACTCTTCTATATATAACACTATGGAACGAAGATTTTTAGTTTAAAATTCAAGTTTCACTAATAGCTATGGAATTTGGACTACAGTATTTCTTTACTTTTTAAACATCTGGTCTGTCATAAATGTATGTTTTATGTAATTGTCTCCCAAATTTTAAAACTTGTATTCTGTTCCATGTGAAGTGTCTCATATGCCAAATCTTTTTTTTAACTTATGGCAGACTGACTTACTTTTTGGGAAAAAAGTGCTTTTCAAGAACTTTTTAAAAAACTTAAGGTGCTTAAGAGTCTTATAGGATTATGTAAATTTATGCATTAAAATAATAGATTTCTTAAAAATTATAACCAGTGTACATCTATTAGGTTGGAATTTACCTTCACAACCCATTAAAAACACGCTTCACTGAATCAGTAAATACTATACGTTTGAGCTGTCTGCATATTATTGACTTTTCTGGTTTCTGCAAAGCATTACATCAGAAGTCCCTTCCCCCCTTTGTTTTCATACCAGAAAAATCAATTCAAATCTTAGATATACAAAGTAACAAAGGTAATCTAACCTTGATATATTTCAGAATTTAAACAATCTCCTTCTTTATTTTGTTGAAGCTCTGCTTTGCAGGCTTATCTTCAGTGCCTGAGAGTTTTGACAACTCTTTCTGAGTATATAGGAAAACATACTAAAAAATAATAGGCTGAGAGGTAGCTTATTTAAAATCGTAGCAGAATGTGACTAGCATGTTAAAGAGACACTTTCATTTTGGGGGAAAAACATTCAAAGATACTAGTCTTAGAATCAAATTCTGCCTTCAAATGTCGATGCATTATTCCTTTTAGGAAGGAAAAAGAAATATGTGCAAAGATATAACATTAATTTTTATGGCAGTCCTATAGATATGTGCAGAGCTATTTGGTCATTAGGCATCCATGCTAGTCATCATTTTCACAGAAGTTTAGGATGTTTTTTCTACTTTGTTCAGTTAAAAACTAACACACAAGGCCTACTGAACCTTGTTATCCATTCAGATAAGTATTGACAAAATAGCTGAGGTTTGCACATAAGAGTAATAATTATCAACTATTTTATCATCCACTCCATGTTTCTTCCTGACATTTATGCTTCTTTCAGCTTACTATAATTTTGCTAAACTTCAATGATTCAACCTGAAATTCTGTGTACTGAAATTCTATTTCAGGCTACAGGGTTTTTAGCATACCCAACCAAAATGGCTCAGCTGTACCTCAGAATGAGATTGAGGGACAATATTTTGTTATATTTGTTGCTAATATATTCATTTTAAGGCCTATTTTTTTAAGAACTCTAGCACCTTCAAGTAAAGGAGAAGAGGCTTAAGAGTTGGCAAGATTTAGTTGAGGATGACTTGGTATCTCCATGAAAATTCATTTACATTTTTCCAGTTCATGAACATTTGGAAGCTCACCTGACACAGGTGAAATAGCAGCTTGTTAGGATTATGTAATTAAATGCATATACTTAGATGTTCTCCACCCAGGTATATTCAGAAGTGGCCTGAAATTGCCTCTCCCAATGCTGTTGCTCTTAAGCAAGAGGGTCTGTTTTTCCTCTGCTCTTCATTTTGTTTAGAGCCCAAGATGCACTGAGAAGTAGGCTGTTTCAGTGTTGCTGGAATGCAAAAAGTCTTCCTTGGATTTCTTGGGACTGGGAAGCTGGCAAGGATGAACTGATGGGGATTTCAATGGTAAAAATTATGGGAGAAAGTTCTGAGACCTGGGAGGCAGTGGTAAGGAAGAGACTGAATTCAGATGACTAACTGCTAGGTGCAGAAAAGGAGCATGGGAAGAGACAAGAGATCTGCCTGTGTGGCAGTCAGATGGAAAAACTATGTGAGAAGCTTATAATTTTGGATATGCTGATAAGGAAAAAGAAGAAATCAAAATACTGAAGACCGTAGCTGGCTAAGTGAAAAGTCAGGTGGAAAAAAGCCAGTGAAGATGTGAAGATGTGAATGAAGTCACAGAAGTGGGGGAAAGAGAAAGAAAACTGGAATAAGACATAAAAGCAGAAAAAGAGACAGAAAAGTCTGTAGTACTGGAGCATACTGCCATGAAGATCTTGGAAAAGAACCAACCATCCCAAACCTCAGCATTTCACTGTTATCAATAAATATCTGTGAAACCTGTTGGCAAAGTGTGCTCCTCACTCTCCTCTGGTGCTGCTCCTCACAAGGGGTGACCATCTGTTGCCATTGTCAGGCTTGACAGTAGCTCTACAGGCAGAAACATACCCTGCAGGTCTAACTTCCCAATCTTGATGAATCTTGTTGGTATCAGGCCACTTTTTGAGATACTTGTGTTCATTCTTCTTCGAAAAATAGAAAAGACACAAAAAATGGAAAGGAAGAGAAAGAGAAGATGGAAAATGAAAGGGAAGAAGGGAATCCCTTAATTCCTATTGCAGTAAAATGCTGCTGTTGTGTATAGAGTTAGAACTTTACTAACTCTACTTAACTTCTTCCCTATTTGTGGATTTAGATTATAACACAATTTAAAATTGCAAGAACATATACTGTTTCTTCTTTCATCAACACTGGATATAAGTGCAAAAGATGAGTCCTGCTTAATGGCTAAGCAGGTGTATAATGCTTTATTTTATATTCATTGTTTTTTTGGCAAATCACTTTTTACCAATTCATTTAAACTCTATTGAGAAAGTGTATTAATTGCCTTTTCAGAAGTTTTTGTCTGAAACTAATCAATATGACATCTGCATACCTCACAAATCATTAATTTATTTTACAGTGCTTCCACCATTCCCATTGCAAAGATGAAACTGAGACATAAACAATTAATGAATGAGTGTCCACTACTTTTGAGTTTCAACGTAAATTATCTTGAAATTTGCATTTTACTCTTTGAAAGATTATTGTGTGCTCACTTCAGCACTTCTGGGAGGGGAGCACTTCTACAAATGAGACATAGGCTTTGAAGCAGGGCATTCAAAACCAAACTTCTGAGAAGTAGGTGGCCAGCTAATTTTTGGTGAATTTCCTAGCTTACCACTAGAATTTTCTAGCACTGCATGGGGATAATATCCCACATTTCATGTCACCATTCAAATGGTTTAACAATTGAAATGCATACTGAAACTTCTTTCACTGTATACGTGCTAAAAATAGCAATAGTAATAAAAGGCAGCGAGAACAAAGATGACAGCATTGTTATAAAACTCATCCCACTTTGTTCCCAGAGGTGATGATGACAGGTCCTGCAGAAAAAAAAAAGAAAGATATTTTCACAATCTGTGTGCAAGCTACCCTGGAACCCACTTATGCTTCAGACTGAGGTAATAACTGAGTGTAGATTCTTCAAGCAGTGAAACTCTAAATCCCAGAATAATCTGCTACTGAAAGGTTTGCTGAACATTTATTTTTGAGCCAAACTGGAAAAGTTTGTCTACTGTCTAGAAGTGCCTGTAAATTTTCCAGCTTTGAAATTGACAGTCTACTTCATTTTTTGGTGCTGTCATCTCATTTTTTTTTGAACACTTAAGATATTGCACTTATAGGAGGAGAAAGGATCCAAGTAGAACTAGAGGAGAGGGAAATTGCTCAGAATTGATAGGGGCTGGAAGCATTTCCTTCCCTTTCAACATTTTCTAATAACAGCAATACCAGGATAACTTTTCCTGTTTTCTGGTTCAGAACAAGAATTGAAGAAAAAGCAAAATTGTCCATTTCTTTATTTATTGTCCACAATAAAAAAAATTATCTTTCTAAATAATGTCTTCAGGGAATTTCAATGGGACATAAAATGTAACAGTTATTTTCATACCCATTTTTGAAGGAATCTGGAAACCAAAACCCTTTACCTTAATAAGAATTGCTAGATATACAATAGGAAAGGTTGGGGGAGGGGTTTGTTAAAACCCACATGGGAGCTTCTAGTTGTGTGAGATTTTGTAAAAATCACCCAGTGACTATTTCCTCTGAATTGATATCTTTTTGGTTAAGATCTTTATGGCAAGGAATTGCTTTGTTAGATAAAAAACCATCTGATCAATCTGATCAAAATGAGGTTAGTTAAGGTCAGGCTTGTGGAGAATAAAGTTGAAAGCCCTGTTTTTTTCACCATGTCTGTAATCATAAGCAGTTTTCTAAGTTACCAGTTCTTTTTGAAGGCATACTACAGACTGCTACTCTGAACTTTGACTGATCCAGGTGTCTACTTGAATCCACACATCTCATTCACAGTGGAGAGGTGCTACAGAGATGAGGCCTCTGCTCTTCTCCACAGAATTCAGAAAATCCATCATGCACATCTTGGCACTCTTTCCTTCCTGATATGTTTTCCACCCTGAACTGTTGATCCACAACAAGCTTTGGACAATGGAAACAGCTGAATTTCTTTAACTCAGAGTCTAAGATTTTGGAAAAAATCTCAGTAAATATATACAAGTATGTGTTGAATAATGTATTTCAAGCACTGCCTGTGAATGTGACTGTTTACATTTACTGACATATTTAACAGATTTTTTTGGAAATAAATCCAAACGCTTGTAATCATGTGCTCAGTACATTTACATTTCATGAAACATGTAGCTGGCAAAACTAGAGAAAGAAAAGTGGCAATTGCATTGCAGGTGACATAAAAAGTGGAAAAAGTCCTTCTAGATTCCATATGTAAAAGCTGATGTACAAATTAATTTTAGTCTTTTAGGTCCAGCTTTGGTAATCTGATCTTTCCTTTTATCAATTTTTTTCATGAGACACACATCAATAAATATATGGATTCAGTCTCAATATATTTAGGTGTTATGGAATCATATATTACACTTTGAAAGTCACTTTGACAAACACTGATGCACCTGAAATCTTGCTGGTGAGAGTGGAAGGGACATGTGTCATGTATCCCATTTCCCCACTTGCTCAAGCATAAGCCATCATAAGAGGCTACAAATATCTCTTTTAAAAACTTTCTTCCCATGTAATATAACTGGAAAAAACACTGTAAAATTTGCTTGGTGCAATGGCTAGAAGCTTTTTAAATTTCAATTTCAGTACATTTATGTCCACCTAGAATGTTCTCTGTTTCAAGATTACGATTTAATGAGCTCTTTCTTCTTTATTCACTGACATATTTATGGAGCTCAATCACCTCCCTATCTGCTTCATTTTTCTATGCATTTTCATACCAGAAAACCAGTTTCAGAGTCATTCTTAAAACTTATCCTTTTGTCCCGTTTGACTTTATAATCTTCTCTCTACATTTTTTTCTCTCAATATTACCTTGCTGACTAGAAATCTCCATGCTGTATTGCAGTCGAGGTTTAACCAGGACCTAGTGTAATGATACCAGTGCTTGCCTGTCTCTGACAGATTCACCTTTTGCAACATGTTTTCAGTTTCTGTTTGGGATTTTTATGCTGCATCACTGTCAGTTCATTCATTGAGAAACTGATTGTCACATCCCATTTCTACAAAACATTTCCATCTGATAAGCCTCCAGCATACCAGAGAACTTTTTATTATTAGCTCCATGGGCATGACCTTGCATTTCAATCTACTCCTCTTTCTGTTCATCCACATCTTTTGACATTCATTTCTGATCTCCTCTGTCCTCCTTCCACATGCATGGTTTATCATTATGGATATAAACCTGTGTCTGATTGAAAGCAGTAAACCAGATGAGTTCCTGGAGTGCATTCTGCAGAACTCAACTAGGAACCACCTTCAGAATATTTTCTGACACCTTTGTATGCTGTTACCCCTGAAAAATATGTCTTTGCCAATTTTACAATTTCTATCTTAATTGCAATCCTTTTTCCAGATATATTAATGGTATGTCAGGTGATACAATATCAAATATATCTAGTCAATGACTTAATAGAGAAATCCACTACAACATCTGGGGAAGAAATGTTATCTTGTCAAATAAATATATGGATAAGGAAAAACACTCATAATAGTTCTTTAGGGGAGAAGAAATGGTTATTACATTTTTTATATTGCCATGAGAATGCTTTTTCTGCTACTTGAAAAAACAAAACATCAAACTTATTCGTGTTTGCTTCAGTATTTTTACAAAACTCTACTATTTGGATACTAGGATAGGTGAATACTTAATGATATGTGGTATTTATGAAATCAAGGTGATCCTTTCTAGTTTTCTCTCTGTGAATGACTGTAGCTTTCTCAAAAACTTACCTTTTGGGTTGAACTTTTCAATTAATTAGGTGACCTCAAGTTCTTTCTCTGAAATCTCAGGGTGATTTTCTCTGATTGCATTGGAATCAAAATCAATTAGCAGTGATAGGTAAGGCACTTTCTGAAAAAATTACTAAATCAAAATATGTCTCACTATGAAACAGAGATAGTAGTCCAGGAGAGGATTAATTTCTATAGATATTTAATTAAAAGACCAGTTGACTCTTGTTTCGTTTTGAAAAGCTCTAAAGGAGTGGTGACATGAATAAATAAAAAAAAAAGTCATGGAATTAGGTCCAAGAATTGGTCTACAATATGCAGTAATATCATAAATATTCTCTGAAGTCCTGAGAGCAGGATTACTATGGCAGACAGTGATTATACATAAGATCCTTTTCCCAGTTAATTATGCATCTCAGAACACACTTTTCATATAATAATGCTGTTTCCTACCTGTTTCCATTATGTTTTCTGTCAACAAAATTCATATATCTATATTTCATTTGAGACTGTTAATATATATTGCACAGAGTTTGAGATGGATTATTAAAACATTCATGTACTTTGTATAATTTCTTTTGTACCCAGCTGTGTGAACTGCCAGCATTACCAAATCTTCAATTATTGTCTTTTTACCAAAGATAGCCCAAGCTATCTTTTTTAGCTTTATATATATATATATATATATATGTTTTTCCCACAGAGAAACAAATGTTCTCATATTCAGCCTAAATAAGCCTTTTAGCAGGCATAAGTTTTACTTATTCTTGTCAGATCAAAATTAGATATTAATCCAGTGCCAAACAGAGTTTACAAGAAAGAAATTCAGATACCAGATTGCAAAGTGCTTTTAAGTACTCCTGCACTATTTCCATACAGAGATTGGTCTCTTAACACTCTGAAGGGGAAGAGCTATAGAATGCGCTGTGGAAATATGGAGAATATTTCTTCCCTGTTAATTTATTATGGTGAATTGACATAATGAAGGATGACAAATAGGTCTTTTCTTTTTCATCCCCTCAGCAATTCCCATTAAAATGTGAATATTTTCTGTGTGAGCATCAAGAGTAACACATTTAATTACACAAAAGCCATGCGTCATATATTGAGAATGTAATATGAAGAGCAAGAGAACATGTACTGTGGAATAAAGTGTTAAAGGAGCCCACATTTTCAACAAAATGCCTCTGGTGTTTGAAAACATTGAGAAAAAATAATTTTTTGTCTTCTAAAAGGTGGAAAAATTATATAATAGAAAAGAATTTTTCTTTTACAGGATTGAACTTTTTGCTGTCATTACAAATTAGAGATTGGTATGCTGAAATATCCATACCTAATCTAATAGTATATAATGATACTTTGTTGATAATATATCTAGACTGTTCGTTGTTCTCAATTTGCCTATAAAATATTCACGCATATTTGTAAACACATACTAAAATATATCAATCCAAGTCTTCACTGAATTTGATTAAAATAAAATAGACACGAATTCAGCCTTGCTTATTTTAATTCCTGTCTAGAAGCTCGCTATGAAACTTCATAATTTTCCATGTTATTTGTAAAGAAATGTGAGTCATTA
Organism: Thryothorus ludovicianus; assembly: GCA_013397245.1. NCBI lineage: Eukaryota > Metazoa > Chordata > Aves > Passeriformes > Certhiidae > Thryothorus > Thryothorus ludovicianus. Next base: position 595,940 of record VZTB01014632.1, on the reverse strand, counting down.
ACATTGCTTGTAAAGCAAAAAAACACGTTCATATTAATAAAGTACAAAAAAAAGAAAGGACAGTTTTTTCATGCTGTATGTAGTTGCAGATATTTGATACCTACCTTTTATCAGCAAGCCGAGTAGAAGTAAAGTCATAATATAGGGAAAATTTCAATAGTTAAAGCACAGTTAGTAGCATTAAATATAACATTTTCTTATTTGATTTCATTAAGCAAGGCACAATTTTTATTGTGGCTATGTCCAACTGGAAGTGAAAATTACCTTACATAATGCAACAAAGGTAAATGTTTATGAACTTTGAAATGAATGCAGTATTAAAAGAAACCCCAACAAATGAATTAAATGTCCTCTTCATCTGCAGTTTATATACCTCTGCATGACAGCATTTCCATATACTTAAATTTTTTTCCTTGCTTTTCTTTATATGTCAAGGAATAAGAAAACAAAATTGGGTCTTGCATAGTTGGTTAGTTTTCTTCTTTATCTAAACAAAGGATTTTGTAAAGGGCACTGGGGCTTCAGGAAACACACCTACCTGTGGCTTAGTGAGCTCATTGAAGAGCCACTGAATCTACAATCCTCTTAGGCCTTTTAGTTGCAGAGAAAAATTTTGGTAGGATGCATAGAGCATGATGAATCTATTGTTTTTATGGAGAAATTTTTCCCCAGATTCAGGAGTTTTTATTCTTTCAGTTTATTTGTAGCTATTATATTTTGCTTCACTGGCAAGGGAGGAGCAGCTGTACTGCAATGACAACATTACAAACGTAAGAGCCCAACTTTCATTGCTGCTTTAATCTAAACAGATGTGCTCACAGGTCTTGCTAACAGCCTGGTTTGTATCTGAAAGCATTTTCTTTTCCATCATGTTTCTTCCTTCTGCTTTGTCTTGTTTAAAGACTCTCATAATTGTAAGGTTTATAGGGCACTCCTACTTCACAGACTAGTTAGGTTAAATGAAATTGAAGTTAACATGGCAACACTTGCAATCCAAGTGTCATTTAAATACTTATTTTGCTCCCTGAATGCACAAGCTTATACAGGATTTAAAGTACTATCTGAGCCCCTGTCTTGCAAGTGCACTAACATCTGAAATGTTTTATTTTATAGAATAAAATTACCTTTCTCAAAGAATCAAGCTGCTAGAAAGCTTTATTATCCATCAAGATCCACTGACACAGAAGTTTATCAGAGAGAGGAAGGTTCGGCTTAGCAAAAATAAAGTAATTTAATAGGTCTAGAGCCCCTGTTTTCTTCCAGCAGTTGTTTCACTTTCTTTTCAGAAAGCTACCTTTTTCTATTTTACTGTTCAGGGTCCTACATTTAAAGTGGTTTGTCATTCATATCTGCTATAAAAACTGTGTTTTGAGTGCTGACCCTTTGTAGTTCATAAATCTTATGGATTTATGTTATAACTTTATTTGAATTCATCACACAAATTGATATATTTTGGCTTAATGCAATTTAATAACAAAAATCATTTATATCACTTGTTCTTATTCACTTCTTTTGTGTGTCCACATCATCTTTTAGTGCCTACATTTAATGATTTTTACTGGATCTGAGTATATTAAAGTGAATGTACTACTACATAGCAGGAGTGTGTCTGAATGGCTTTAGTAATCTCTAAAATGCAGGTATCAGATTCAAGCCATGAAGTCACAGACAGAATCTGAGGTCAAGCCAGTGTTTGAAGGTCATTAAATTGGAGGTTTATGGACCCAAAGAGATTGGGATACCCATGTGGAACCACACAGGTGTGAGTGCTGAGGGAAGTAGTCAACTATGGATGGTTGTGAACCTGAAAATCTGAAAAGGTTGCTGATGACACCTCATGAGGAGGGTAATCTTTACTGAATGGAAAAACCCCATTGTTACCATAGGGTTGTGTTGGTTGTCCAGAGCTTGTGAGGCTGAGAGGAAACTGTGCCAGTAGGGTGAGGGCTGAGGGGGTGAGCTGAGGCACCAGATGTGAGGATGGCTTTACAGCACTGCTCAGCAGAAAAAGGCTGCCAGACAGAATTTGGGAGCAAAATTCTGCATTTGCGAATATACGTGTAACAAAATGATGCCTTTGTCCCCACTGTTTCTGGGTTTATTCTGTGCAATTAGCGCAAAGCACAAATTCAGCAGCCTGTACTGCTACTTGGGAGTTTCACGAAGCTAGGGCAGAAATGGTGGTGTGGAAAGTCACTGATACCCTTGAACACACAGCAGATACCTAACCCCACCAATCGATAAGGCCAGGTAGCTGCTGCTGCTAGATCAAACAAATTGGAGAGTTTTCTCTTACAGCCTGAATTCAGTAAAATTGCAAGGGTGCTTATTTTCATTCTAAATAATAATGTTTCTTCATGATTGTTAGAATGGTCCATGTATTTTGTTTATTTTGTGTCATATAGTGTCCTTTTATGTGTCTCTCAGTATGAATCTGTTCATTCCTTTAATATTTAGTACCATCATATGAAAGTATTTTAGTAACACAAAAATCAAGCCAGAAAGTGAGCTTTTGAAACATAGTGACAGGCACAATAAATTCTTATTTTTCATATTATGGCATGTATGTCTTCTTGAAATAATTATATACAGTTTTCACCAAAGAAGTGATATGCTGCTTAAATAAGTCCACTCGAGCTTATTGTAAATGGTGTTTTGTGGCTTACTTCCTTATGCTTTTGTCATTCTACACTTGATTTATAAAGAGATTCGTGGAAAGTCATAATTATTTTAAGAAGGCAGCAGGGAAAGTGTTCTTTCAGCATGTCTATAAATCTTTACTTATGCTCAACAGAGAACTCTGCTCTCTATGTCTGCTTTAACAGTGTAAGAAGTGTATATCATAATGCCTTGAGTTGTCAGAGACTTGGGAATCCTTATAATATGAGATCAAAAGTGGAGACAATTTCATTGTAATAGTCCTGGCAACAAAGTAAAAAATTCAGCTGGCACACTGACATAATAGTAAGAGTATATTTTTCATAGAGTTAAAATATGTGTGGGATTGAAATGTGTGTGTGTGTGTATGGATATATAGATACATATATGCACACATGTATACTATAGCTACATAGGTATCTACGTATAGCTAAGAAGCTAGTAAATTTGAGATGTAGAAAAGGAGATGACTACCAAAAAAATGGTCTATTTTAAAGATAATATTTCTGTGAGAATGCAGACTATAAAATTCTTCCCTCACTAAATGGTACATCTCTTCCTTTTAAAAGAAGAAAATACATTTCCTCCTGATGAAATCCACAGCAGATAACACTTGGGCTATTGCTTTTCATTCTCCTAAACACACATTTTCAAAAGACAATTTTCCTTTTTTTCCTCTTCTGCAAGGGACTATCCATTTGTAAGGCTTACAGCTGATAAGAGAAAAGGTGGAGTTATGCTGGTTACATATGGACACAGATTTCTCGTGAAGATTAGGCAATCTCTTTCACTGAAATTTGGAGAGGTGTCTAGAGAAATATTTGTCTGGAATTTTTTAGGTGCAGATAATTCTGCTTTGGGTAGTAGTTAAGCTAAATGGTTTGTTGTACTCTTTTCCATTTTTATAAAAAAGCTCCCTATGAGATCATGCTGCTAAGCAAAAACACTTGAAAATTGTTCATCAAAACAATTTTATTTTAAGAGCAATACAATATTTATGTCTCTGTTTATGTAAAGTCACCCTTTAGTCATTTGTAAAGAATAAGTTTTTGAGAATGGATGTCTCAAGTCTTGTCTGCTTTTAGCGTCTGCTCTGCAAGACAGATGCATTACCCAGTAAATACTGTATTCTGAGTACATATTATAGAATCACAGAATGGATAGATTTGGAAGGGACCTTAAAGTTTATCTAGTTCCAAGCCTCTTGCTGTGGGCATTCACTAACTGAGATTGCTCTGGGTCTTCTCCAACCTGGCCTTGAATGCTGCCAGAGATGGAGCTTCTCTAGATAGGGCAACCCCAACCTATTCCAGTGTCTCACCAATCTCACACTAAAGAATTTCCACCAAACACCTGATCTAAACCTGCTATCTTTCATTTAAAAATAATTTTCCTTTGTTCTCTTTCTATCTGCCTGTATAAAGAGTCCCTCTCCCTCCTTTTTATAAGTCCCCTTAAGGTACTAAAGTTCTCTCCAGAGCCTTCTCTTCTACAGGATGAACAAGCCCATCTCTCTCAGTCTGTCTTTATAAGGAGAGGTGTTCCAGCTCTCTGATCATCCTGGTGGCCTCCTCTGGATTCTAGCAGGTCAATTTTCTTGTTCTAGGCAATCCAGAGTCAGATGCAGCATTCCAGGTGGGGTTTCATGAGGGCAGAGTAGGTGAGGAGAGCCATGTTCCCTCTTTTGATGCAGTCCGGGATGTGTTTGGCCTTCTGGGCTGTGAGATCACACAGCTGGCTCATGTCCAGCTTTTATCCACAAAAACCCATGTCATATTAATGATATGAGTTGAGAATAAAATAAAAAGGACTTGAAATATTTAATTTGTCTGATTCTGATGTACAGATATTTCATTTTCACACTTGATTTAAAAAAAAGTAAACTCAGATTAAAATAATAAGTAAATGTGTAGGGAAAGCTGGGAAAGCTAAAAATTAGGATGGCCAGAAAAAAACAAGTGGAGTACCAACACACTTTTGATAAGTTCCAGACTGCAGTTTTCAAAAATGCCAAAAAAATTTAATATCTTAGTGATTATGTAAAGTTAGTTTAATTGATTTTTATGGAATATATTTAATGTATAGCTCTCTATCTTTCTTTTCCTTTAATTTTTTTTCCATTAGCAGTATGACTAAGAAAAACTAAGTTCTGTCATGTTCCTATGTAATTTTTCGTCATTGTTTAAGTATAAAATACATATGGAGCTTAAGGATATATTCTTCCTGTGTGAAAAGTTTGCAATAAAATCTGTTTTATTTACACTAGGCTAAAATTTAAGAGTATTTTTTAATGTCAGTCTTTCAAAATGGTGCTGCATCTGAAAAAACCCACCAACTTACATGTAGGAGATTTATTCTTCATATTAAATCACTTTTGTTTTTCTTTTTTTACCTGAATAAAATACAAGTAATAATTTTGGTGAATATTTAACTTGAATATTTGGTGAATATTTAACAGTTTATAAAAAATTTGTAATTATTGTATAATAAAAATTATATTCTATTTTATTATTGTATAATTAAAATTTGCGTTATTTTAGTACAATAATCTTCTGATTATTGTAATACAATACATTTATAATACTTTGTAGTACAACATGAAATGTTCCTCTTTGTAGACTGAGTAATCTTTATAAAGGATCCACAGACCAAAAATAAATATTATAGTAGATTTTTAATAAAAAATACTATTTATGATTTCCTGATGCCAAGTATAAATATTCTGCATAGAGTTCATGTACACTTAAATTAAGAAAAAATTGTTATGACTATCAAAAATACAAAATATGTATCTAAAGTCATTGAATAAAAAGAATTTCTTTTGCTAGGTTTCCTCTTCTAAATTTCAGAAGCTTTTCAAAATCTCAGTAGAAAAAGACACAGCTGTTAGAGGACTCCTTCATGACTGTGCAGCTTTGAAGCAGCACAGATGATTTCTATCATATAAAATACCTTTACCCGATTCATACCTAACCCAGCTACTGCCAAGACAGGGAATTTGTCTCTAAAGACATTGCTTGACTAATAGAACAAGTAGAGAAAGAAAGAAGCACTTGACACCAAAGTAGAGCAGAACTTGTTTAGTTAAGGCTTTTTTTTTCTGTGATAGGGCTTTGTTAAACAATATTATTAATAAGTTTTGTTTTCAGCAATGTACAAGTAAAGGTGCCACTAATTAGAGAGACTAGAATTCCTGAGACTGAGCCAACCTGAGTGCCATAAACTTGGGACAACTTGATTTTGTAAGACTGTTGCTACTTCCTACTAGCCTAATTTACATTCCTGGTCCTGTAATACCTCAATCCCCTCCTATTATTGTCAATGGGTTGGTTAGACATGGTAATTTCTGAGATTATGAAAATGTCCTGGGCTGTTAAATAATTGTTGTGATTAGCAATGTTCTATACAAATCTGATTATTTTTCTGTGTTCCTTAAAGAAAGATTGTGATGTATTTCACTGTCTCAAAACATTTCTCATATCCAAATTAATTAGGTCCAAACATAAATTTAGGGTTTTTTTTTCCTAATGCTGGTCTCACATAGAACACAGGAAACATGGGTACTCCATAGGCTTAAGCCTCTGTATTGGTCCCAAACTTTAAAACTGCAATAATGTCTTGTACACATCTTGGCTCTGCTGAAGACAACAGACAGAATCAAATCTGTCCACCTGAAGATTGTGGTGTAGCTGCCATTCAGCCTGGGACACAGACCTTCTCATACTCCAAGTAGATGTGCCAAAGTACTTGTTCCTTACGGTACAAAACCATTACTGAAACAGTAACATTTACTCACCAAAGTTAAAGGGAATTGCATTTTTTCTGAGGACTATATACATAAAACATATGCAGGACTAAGATATTTCCATCTGCTCTTAATCCTAAGTGCTCAGCTTTCAAAAAATTATCAAACCTTGCAATATATTTTCCTTAACATCTATCTAAGTGATATTTTTCTTAATTAAAAAAGTACAACCTGATTATATTTTGAATGTGTGGGTAGTGGAATACATAAACAGAAGAGAAAAACCTTGTATTCAACCATAACAGGCTTTCAAAGCAAACTCAAAGAAACAAACATCATATGTCATGATTTTTTTGTTTTTTTTTTCTTTAATGATATGCCAAGCTGTTCAAGTTTGTCTTTTCATTCCTCTGGTGGAAAGATAGCTGCTGAGATCTACCTCTATCCCATATTAGTGATTTTGTCAAGATTACAGTGAAGTGAATTCAAAATGGAATCGACAACCTGTTCAGAGAGAGGAAGAGGGGATTTCTAATATGAAAAATTGTCTGCTTCCTCGAATTTTACCAGTCATGTCATGTTACATTAGACAGAGTAATAGAACATTAGCTGTGTAATGAGACATGACTGCTAAAATGTAAAGGAGAATGCACTTTCAGATTGGCTAGTCCTGTTGAAAGTGATAGCTTGCATCTAATCTGCAACGCTTGTAGATATTATGCAAACCAGCTGTTTGTGAATTCCAGATCATTTGAAAATTGGAAGAAGTGTCAGATGCATTATCAGCTTTTCAAAATATTTCTGTATTTTACTTTTTGTTTCTAGATAGCAAGAGGGTTTTGAGAAATACAATTATAAGTTATCTTCATTTAACACTTAGTTTTCTTACATCCTTTGGGTCAGAAATTCAATTGAATCAGTCATAAGAGGTTTTGTTTTACTGATGTCAGCAGAGCTTCAGACATTTGAACAACTTTATTCTGTTTTAGAGGTGCATTGGCATAAAATTTCACAGTACTTAGCAATGTAACAGCTAACAAGTCTTCTCCAAAAGTATTTTTACCTTATTATGAGATGATGTTTAATTCCAACTGAAATATTTCATAGAAAGATTTCAGAGAAATTTTATCAGGAAAAAGGAAGGTAGAGATTTTAATTTCAGATTGTTTTGAGTAATGAACTGAATAAAAATCTGACTCTTGAACTTCAATGTGTGAGGCATGCTAGCTTTTGAGTTGCCAGATATTCTGAGGCATGCTAGATGTTCTCCTCTATTCCATCATAAGTAACAAAAGGTTTTCTTTCTTTTCCCCACTCAAATAAGAACTAATTTCAGAACACTGGTGATTTTGTGTGCTATAATTCTGGGTTTCAGCCATATCACAAAGCAAGTCAAATCATCTGTTTCAAAGTCTGAACATTTTTAATATTTTACCTTTGGTCTACTGCTACTTGCCTAATAAATACTGTGCATCATGCAGGAAACCCTTAGAAGTTGATCATATCCATAAGTTTTGTGTCTGGAAAGAGAGAACAGAATGGTTGGCAATGAATCCTTAAGAACAAGCCACTAGATTTATGTTTGGGCTGTTTTGATTAATATTAACATGATAAATGATGAAAATAACCCCAGCAGTGGCAATATGAGATTCACTTGATCAAAAGAAAGAACACTTGAAAATGGAAAGATTATATATATGGAAAAGTATATCTAGAAAAATCAAGAGGTGCAAACTTCTAATGCTACCAAATCAATGTGCTCATTATGTATTTAGGAAAGTAACTCTAATTTCAAAAACTTCAGTTTATTCAGAGTGCTGCTATTTTATTATGTATGTTAGGCAAACCTAGCTTCCTCTGAAATCACTAGGAATAGTCAATCTCATAAACAGCAACTCAGAAGAGGAAAAAAAAAAACATGAAAGAAAAAGAGATTGATTTTTGCAATGCTGATTGAAGATGTACGTTTAGATGGAAAATGGAGACGACTAAGTCTATGAACTGCTATGTCTACAGTTTTTGTGAAAGTTTCTCATTTATTATTACTGTGCAATTACAGTCTTATATATCCATACCAACCATAATTTAACACCAGTGTAGATGAATTGCCAATACTTAGCTTCCTCTGAGCAAAAAACACACAACTACAGAGCTGAATTATTTTCTCAAGCAACGTAAAGATTTTTAACTGTTTTGTCTTTATTTGCAACTCAAGAATCACATTCCTAAATCTTTACAGAGTATCTTGAAAGAGCACCCCTTTATGACCATATTTTTCCTACATATACTTTTTAATTAAATGTAAGTTGTCTCAACTTACATTTTTAATAGCAGTGAAATCCTTTGGGTTCTTATTAGATGAAATATAAGCAAAAAATTCTCTAATCTGCTTTGCTATACATATCTTTGAAGGATTAGGAAATCTCTTTTATATTTGCAGTTGTGGTTATAGATTGATATGCTTATGGCTTTACATTGCCAAACTGACAGCTTTATATATGCAGTTGCAGTCACAGTCAAACCAGAAAGGAAATGAGAGGACAAACTATTGCATGCATTTTCCAGGTCCTAGTTCACATTTCTGCAGGTATGGAGCTCTATTAATTTGCATTAATAAAATGAACCTTTGTCCAAGTTCTGACCTGATACCTTTTCTGTATGGTTGGTCAGTTTGCTTTGAGGGGTTTGCCTTGATCTTGGTAGGAGCCTTGTGCTGCAAACAGATAGAGAAGTAACACTAACAATTGGGCCATGTTTAGGATCTAAGTAATGAACTTGTAAAGGGAATTTTATAGTGAAAATGTGGCTCCAAAAGACTGCATGCTTGGCCTTAGCTTATCAAAGACAAGAAGAAAATTCATTATAGAACCTGTGTGACTTATGATGCTGACCAGAAATTTGCTAACTATACTGTCCAGAGAAAGTGAGAGTAAGAGACAGCTTTTATTTATAAAAAAGAAAAAAGAAAAAAGAAGTAATTTGGGATAAAAGGAATAAAAACCTTGAAGTTATTAAGATATGCAATTTCACTATCTCTTTTCCATCTAAAATCTCATTATAATGATGATGATGATGGTTATTATTATTATTTACACAGGTAGATGCACACACATTTTAGTTGCAGGGGATTCCATTGTAGGATTACTAATGAAATATGCAGTGATTTTTGTGGGAGTGTAACATCTTACAAATCACCATGCAATGCAAAGATACAGACTCTTGCTCACTGCAGGCAACAAAATAAAACAAAAACAAATAAAAAAATCTGGTCTACATAATTGAAGTTCCTCTTCATTATTCTGACATTATCTAGCCTCAGGCTTTAGAATCTGCTCAATTGTAACGAATCGTTAAGATTTCAGTTGGACCAAGGAGAAGATAACACCTCATTGTACTTTGTTGTTAGTAAGATTTTAACAAAATAACATCTGCTCTCTTATATTGTGGATGATTTAATTTTTAAACACTTGTTCCCAACCTTTAATTTTCTGCAAAACAACCACATAAATTATTAATTCATCTATATTTCCTCAAGGCGAGTTAGACTTAAGGTCCTTCATAAATATTTAAGAATACTATTGCAAAATAAACAAAAACTTCCACTTAACTTTTAATTGCAAGTCCTCAAAACCAGCAGCAGCATCAACGGTAAAGAGAGAGTTTTCTGATAAAAACACTTTTTTGTGAAGGGATGCAACCTTATAAGCATGTGGAAATTCAATGTGTTTTTGCACCAAGTTTGCAAAACATGTATTTCATTAGCAACAAAAGTTAGAAAAAAAATAAAAAAAGACCTGTGTTCAAATATAATTCAGTCTTGAACTGAAAACCTCCTTAGTGGTTCCCAGGAACACAAAGTGCAACACACGTGTGTGTATATGCATTTTCCAGGCATACATCTGCCTGTATTCATAGCAAGTGTTATCCAGGCCCAAATCTGAGTTGCTTTTTAATTCTGGCCGTGGATCTGAGAAGTGAAGGTAGACTCAAGCTTCAGGGCTCGCCTAAAGTAATTTCAGCTGCCAACTCCTCCCTTTTATGCAAAGGAATTGCGCTAATAACTATGGATTGCATTTGCTATTTCTCACCCTCTCCTAAGAATAGGTCTCATCTCTTGGAAAAACAGAGCTCTCTGAACTCTTTGGAGTGGTGTAAAGATCCCAGCAAAATTAGGATCCAGGTTCTGTGAATGTAACAAATTTACTTATATATTTTTTTTATATAATATTTTCTTTTTGTAAAAAGTGTGTTTTTTCATAACATTTGTCGGGATTTTTAATCACATTGTACATGAGAAAAATACTAGAAAACTATGTTTTCATGTTTCAGTATTGCTGTGAGATAAATATAATATTTTGAAAATATTTATTAGTTGAATTTATGTATTGAGACATCAATCTTAAGAAATTTTTTTTTTACCCCTTGAGATAAAATCAATGAATCACTTATTATCTGATTTTATGTAAGAAATAATTTTACAGACATTTAAATATGTAAAAGTTTCAGTCATTATTCCAAAGGAAGGAAAAGAAAAAATTCTGCCATGAAACGCAAAAACAAAATGTCAGTATTTTTGGATTTCCTCTAGAACTATAATACTTCCCTAGAAGATAAAACTTGATTAAAAAATTCAAGTGTGCATGTAAAAAATAAATACTCTGCATAGTACAGAAGAGCTCAGCTCTGAGCACTTTTACTGTTTCCCTTCTCTTACTGACTCTCATTTTGGCTGGGGTTCCCCACAGATATGGACTCGTGGATTCCAACTCTGCTCTCACCTTTTCCTGTGCTTTCCAGAACTGATTCCAAGGAAGTAAACAAAACACAGGGATGTGAGAGGGGGGTAAGGGAGGTTTAAAAGAGGCTCATGAAAATATTCCTTCTGCCTTGCCATATGGATATTGATTTCTCCCCCTCAGGCTGAATATAATTGCCTACTCTAATTTAGCATTGATCTACCCACCCAAGTTTCTTAAAGCACTGCACAAGCATCAATTAAATTGTTCCTAATACCACCTTTGTGAAGTAGGATAGCTATAATTATTCACACTGAGATGATGGTGAGGGGTAAAAAGTGATTCGTCCTGAGCTATTCAGTGAAACAAGCCAGGAATAAAGCATGAGATGATTATACTCTGCCATGTGCCTGTTATCAGATCATTCTGAGTTTTTCAAAAGGCAAAATATTTGCTCGTCTAATCCAGTGAAACATACCTGGTTAGATAATGAGTGTGTTATGACTGCTGCTGATCATATCGGATGTGCCTCTTGCCCTGACTTCTCTCTTTGTGGGATTTTTCCACTGTCTTATTTTTTGTCTTTTTTGATTCCATCCACACTGCTTAAAATGTAAGAGACTTTTATTTCCTATGGTACAGCTCTTGATTGTTGATTTGTTCTCTGATAAGAACTTTTATGTTTTATTACCTGCAAGAGATAACACCTCTTGCTGCTGAGGATGACAAACATGGTTTTGCTGCTCTTCTTTTTAGTGTCATTTTATCTAGTAGTTCAAGAGAAATCAGCTAGGGTGCTGATGAGGAGAAACAAGTACAAAGTATTTCATATACACATCCAAGAGTTCAGAAAAAAAAACTTTTAGCGTATTTACTATGAAAGTCCTAAGCTAAAGCAACACATGGGTTAGAAAATCCTTTGAACCAGATAGAAGCAATAAAACAAAGTCATATGGGATATCAGATTTAGTTCAGACAGCTTCCCTATGAAATATGTGACTTGTAGTCAATGAAGAGAAAAATACAAACACCCCCCCCACACACACACCTGGTACACAATTACAAGACTTTTAACCTGCACATGGAAAAACATTGACAGATTTGTTCAAATGTAAGTTAGACACAACCTTTACCTTTCTGATTCAAGCTTTATCTGAAAGAAAATCATATTAATATTGGAAATCTCTACAATATGTACAAACTTAAATTGTCAGCTAGGCGATGCTACCCAATGCTTTCTCAGAGAAACCACAGGAATGTCAATAACTCAATACTTATTATTTGACCTCATTTTGCTACGCTGCTTAGCTTGAGCAATATAAGTCTGCATTTTTGGCCAAGAATTCCTGACTTCAAAGAATCCCTCTGGGTGGCACTTAGGGCCCTGGGTTAACTTTAAACATGTTCATAATAGGATCCAAGTTGCTTTAGGCTTCACTGTTAATATTCTAGAAAATTAGGGACATAGAATACAAATTCCTTAGACTTTTTCTTCTGAAACATACATTTTTCAGAATAGAAGATGTGAGAGATAGCAATGAATTCACTCTTGACTCCTGATGAAGTTATAGAAATTAAGCAGAGTTCCCTTGCTCTGACCTTTACAAATATGGAATGTATGATGAAAGAAAAATGTGATGGTTGTGGATTTTGTTTTACTTTTGTTCCATTTTTGTTTGTTGATTTGATTTGGTTTAAATAGGACCTAGACCCATAATCTTCTTCCAACAGACTTCATTTTAAGGACATGTTTTCTCCTGTGTGAGACCTTTCCATGAATGTAATGATTCACAAAGAATCAAAGAGTTGAAGGCCTAGTTTTTACTTTCTCCACTATATTCACAATTATATAGCCTCTATATGTCTCTTATGTATACAATGATATTTTCTATGGTAAAAAGTTTGGATTCTCTAATCTTTCCAAGTGGTGGGCTGTGGGGAAAACTATCCCAGTGAAGCAGTTTCCCAGGGCTCTAGCATCACCAAAGAAGAGGAGAGGAGACTCAGGGGAGGGGAGAGGAGACTCAGAG
>VZTB01014632.1:567937-582665 GCA_013397245.1 Thryothorus ludovicianus | reverse complement strand
GGAGGGGAGCATTTCCATCATATGTTGACTTTCTTAACTTGGCTGACATTGCCTTTTCCTTTCTCAAGATATGTAAGAGTTAGTACTTGACCTTACACAGATGTTGCTGTCCCAACTACCATGAAAGTCGAGGCTACCTCCAAACTAACTGGACTAGAAAAGTGAATAGTGTATGTGAATTTGTTGTTTGGAAATATTGTTTATTGATATATGGTTTTTTTTTCCTCTCAAGTAACAATGAGGTTTGGGAATATACATTATCAGTATTCAAATAACACATTTTGTTTATATGCTGTTTAAAAAGGGATTTGTGCCTATAAGGGCAATTAAGTAAGAAATGGAGATAATTGCTATTGTTAATTTTCTACTTGCAGAATGAATGGGGGAACTTCATATATATCTATATCTATCCATACACACAAAGGGAAGAGCAAGTAACTAAAATGTAACTAATCTTTTGCGAAAATAGCAGCAAAGAATATTGTGCTCCGTGCTGTTGTCCGGGAGGTAAGGCAGATAATAGCTTTCCCTGATTAAAGTTTCCCAGTCAAAGAAAACATTTAACACAGCAATAACTGAAACTCATACTGTGCAACTTTAAGCATCACCTCAGCCATGGAACAGTTGGACATATTCATAGGGACTTTTTGATAACCCCGGGACATAATGTGTACTCTGATCACCACAAGAAATGGAAATGCTTTTCATATGCATGACCCACCATGCATTTTAACTGGGAGAGGAAAGGTACTTATCTAGATAACACTGACAGGTGGCAGAGCAACTTGAACTGTACAGACAGAAATTCTCAGCCAGAGGGTGGCAAGAGAAAATGAAGCAATGCTAACTGGTGTAAGCTGATATGTCTCCAGTTACAGCATCCTGATTGTATGAAATAGGACATTGGGAGAGAATTGGATTGTTAATGTTGATAATTCTTATTTTCTCCTACTGGAGTTTCATTATTTTCCTTACTTTATTCTTTCACACTGAATACAATCACACTTTGTGTAGGAACATTTGGGATAACTTTAACATTAAGCAACTGAGAACAGGAAGTTTTTCCTTATCTGCTTGCAAAAGAACAATCATTAGATTCTGAATCATGTGGCTCCAACTAATCTGCTTAAAAGAAGAAAGTATTTTTCAGGCATCCTGAGTCATGGTTCTTTTTTATATAATTTTCTCTTTGTCACAATTTCTTTTACCTTCATCGTGACCTGAATAAGCTAAAAATAACTCAAGGATGGTGTATTATCCCTAGTTTTTTAGCTCTTAAGCTTAAAATAAGTTCTCTATCTTATACTTTTTCACCACCAAACAAAATCAGAACCCCAGTTAGACTTGGATCTGAGCTTTTATTACAATCTCATGGGAGGTTTTGATTTTGTTTGGGTCTTTTTCTTCTTTTTCTTTTTCTTTTTCTTTTTCTTTTTCTTTTTCTTTTTCTTTTTCTTTTTCTTTTTCTTTTTCTTTTTCTTTTTCTTTTTCTTTTTCTTTTTCTTTTTCTTTTTCTTTCTTTCTCTTTCTTTTTCTTTTTCTTTTTCTTTTTCTTTTTTTCAGAGAAGTCAAGTATTTGATGTAAAGAGATGGCTTTTACTCAAGTTTCTCTTCTTCAATCTTACTGCTGTGTAATGAAAGTGTTTCACTAAAGTTACTTGTAAACATGATCAGCACTTTTTAAATGCTTTAGACTATTTTTCTAAATCAAAATAATATGAAATTCAAAATCACCACCAATAACGCCTTTGCCAGCTATTTCAGATTTACGGTTCTTTTGTTTTGGCAGGAGCTATTGCACCCCACAGACACTTGAAAGAAGAGGTGAATTTGACCCTTTGTAATTTTGCCTAAAATACCCAACTTCAGTACTATTTCAGTATTAGCAGAAAAAAAATAGAGATGACATTTCAAGTTGCTTGTAATTTCCTTTTAGCTTCATGTACAAATATGTACATGCACATGTGAACTGTTAATACATAGATGTCTCTTGACAGATATATGTGATTACTAGCTTTAATCACCTCTCAACAAACTAAAATTGCTTAAAAACGCCTCTGTATTATCTGATAATATATGGTGTTTGTTCCATCTTGTATTAAGTGTGAGTTCATCTCTCACAAAACAATGCTTTACCAAGTCTCAAGGTTGGCTGTAGGACACACCATTTTAGCTAATATCACACAGGAGATCAGTTATTTCCCATTGTGATTCCCAATTGGCATCTTGCAGTGAGCTTGTTTACTGCTCCACAGCAGAATGGATTGTCTGTCCTTAAGTACAAAAAGGCTGCATAAAAATAGCATTAAGTCTCTGGTTTAAGCTGACAAATTCTAGGGAAGTTTAAATTAAAGATGAAGTATCAGAACAGCACTTGTTTTTTTGGAACAATATTACTTTGAAATGGGAAAGGAAGGCAGCATAGGCAGTAGTTTTTGTCTGGCTATTACCAGGTCAGTCTTTCACTTAGATTCAGAAAAGTAAGAGCTTTTACAAGGTCCTTGTTTTTCCTTTTCAGACATGAACAAAGCAGTATAAGTGGGCCAGTACTTATAGGCCAGCTTTTGGTACAATTGTGCTTTGAAATGATTGGGATGTAAGAATAGTATTTCTAATGGAGATGTTGACTGAGCACCCAGTCAGTACATTTATAATACTGACAAGATGATAAAATCAGGTCTTCAGGAGAACAGTAAAGCTACTTGACATGAGGGCTATTGGATTAACTGACATAAGTAATCCAAAAGTAGTATTAGAAAGTGAGTTTTATAAAACTTGTGCTTTCTCTGTGTCAACTGAATCCTTAAAGAAGTGAGAAAAATAACATTTACATATAAAAACTGAAAAACATGCATGCCAAATAACTTTTATATATAAAACTGAAAAGAAAATATGCCAAAGCAAACGTAAAGAAAGGGAGATACTCAGGCTGCTAAGATAAGGATAAATGGGTGGCTGAGGAAAAAGTACTCTTCAAGAAGGGTGATCACAGAGCAGAAGATGTCAAAGGGAGGTAGGCATGCCTGTGAAACAAAATAGGATATAAGACTCGAAGAGGGCTTATTGAGAGGGAGAACAAAGAAAAGTAGTGTTTGTTAGATAAATTGCAGGTCTAGGAGAAGAAGTAAAAATTAAAATTTTCTTTCAAGATAGTGTTATGCATTTTGTTACTACTATGCAGAGAAAGCATAAAATGTTTTCTAAAGACTAAAATACAAGACAATTCAGATCCCTCCAAGCTCTTGGGTTCATAGCAGGGCTAAACTAACAAAATGATTTCCATCCTACCAGCTTTATCTCTTCCCCATACTGTTTCTATGCATGGAGAAACCTGTGTTTGTCACAAGACAAACTCCTGAGCAGCCTGAATAAGGCAAAGAATAATAATTCTTCCAAATAAAGTAACAGTAAAAAAGGAGTACCTTATTCTAAACTCAGCACACATGAGTGGAAAAAAGGAAAGGTATTTCTACCAGTTACTATACTAGGCTCTGATTAAATCATCTAGCTTAGACCTCTTAGCCGCTTAGACTTTTTGTATGGACAGCAGACAAAAAACCCCGCACCTCGAGGCCACTAGTGTTCTCATTTATCTGGGGAAATGCCTTTTTCTGTTGGCAACTATGGCTCTAAAATAGACATAATCGTCAGTGTAAGGTGAAGAGATTTGAATCTGTGCTCTAAATTTAGCTAATTGTCCTTGCTCTTTGTCACCATGTTTATTCAGTACCTCAGTTATAGTAAGATTTTTTTCCTGTGCAGTGACTTCTCTCAATAAAAATCTATCCTTGTGAAGCTGCACAACTTTTGCACAGGTTCTGCATGCAGTAGTTGCTATTTTTCAGCCAGGAAGTGGGTTGCAGCTACAGAGAAAAAGTTTGGCTTCTATTTTCGAAGCCCAAGGCTCTGGTCTGCAGTCGAAGCCAAACTCTCACTGCTTGAGTTGTGCAGTGTTTAAATAAAAGTAATCTCAGTGTTAAATTCAAGCTCTCCATGCCATAGCAATGAAAATAACATACAGTGCCTGGGAAGTGCCTGTAGGGTTGGAGCCATGCTGCTGGAAGCAGGTGTGTGCATACAAATGGAAAGCAGGGATAGAGGATCTGTCAGAAAGCACTGGACTTTTTGTAGTTCCTGGAGAACTGTGTGGCTCAGTAATTTGGTCTTTGTTCTGGATGGCTGAAGAGACCTGCCACCTTCTGTACATAGATCCTAGGAAGCCACTTAGAGAATTTTCCTTCTTATTTTCCAGTGAATTTTGTGTAGGAAGGTTTGAAGCACAAATAAACTGCTGTCACTGAACTAATATGACCCAATTTCATATTTATTTATGAATAGGTATTGCATATTGCTCTTTTTGAAATGAAAAAAACCCACATTAATAAGAATTTTAAGTACTTGAAGAGCACAGCTGTACATGTCTGTCAAAATGTAAGAAAAATAATTATAAGTATATGCCAGAAGCAGCTTACNAAAAGAAAAAAGAAAAGAAAATCTCTGTGTCAATGTCCTGAGGGCAGCAGTGGTACATGGTGGTTTTGACAAGTCTCACATGGGCCTGGGCACCTCATTTCAGCTCAGCCTGCAGTTGTTGCTGACCTAAGATTTAGATGTGTCTGTGCTTTTTCCCCAGCTGATGTTGGCTGAATTTCCTGTGCTGACTTGACCTTGGACCTGACTTTTCACCTCATATTTGTCTCTTTGTCACTGGACTGTTGGCCAGCTCAGCTAGTTCCAGGGTGCTGCCTGACTGAGCTCAGTCTGTCCTGGGGTCCCCCTCAGATCCTGCTCATCCTCCTTCACAGAGCAGCTCCTGCTGCTCCCTGACACCAACACTCCTTAAAAACTCCTTATTGACATGAATGGTATTCAAGGCAGTTCATACATAAGGATGAATATATGGATATTATCTCACTAGAGGAGGAATGTAGAAGCAAAAGTCTGTTCTGAAGCACTGTAATTGCTGAAGAAAGTAACAGTTGTTGATAGCACTCATAATTTATCTGCACTTCTTTTATTTTGAGACATGCTTCTATAGAGCACCATAGGGTTTACCATAAAATTTAGCTAAGTAGTTCCATTAAGAATATTTTAAAAGTTTTATTTGCCATTTAAAAATTTTGTAGAATCATGATTCTCTTTATTGTTGGTAAAAAAACCGACTTATTAAACAAGATGCTATTTTCTGTTCATAGATATCTGCTCTATGTGAATGATAAGGAATATCAAACAAAAATTATTCCCTTTTGTAGCTTCTTTCCATCAAACAGGAGAAAGGGAATTTATTTGACTTTCATTTTTGCTCTAGAACCATCTCAGCTGAAAATCCAAATAATGTTTTTGCAAACAGTTGGCACTGTCAATAGTCTTGCACTAGACCTTTTCTAGTCATAAGAGGAAGAGTTACGCAGTGTCTGGTTGTAGCTCCCTGATTCTGAAGGCCGCAATTAATGCCAGGAAACCCGAGTCTCAGATGTCCTTTACAGACTGGTGCTGTGTAGCAGTGTGTCCTGCTGTGAGAGGATGTTCTTGGAAGAATTGGTACCTGGAGATCAGTGGAAGCTCAGATATGCTGATCCTAATGATCTTCTGATGTAAGAGTCTCCAGATTTGCCATCTATTTGAAGCAGAAGCCTGGCCTATGTATCTAATCTTCTGCCTCTAAATAATTCCCTTGCCACTATTTATTGTAATTCTGCTTAGACTTCCACTCACCTAAAAAGTCCTGTATTTTGATGTAGGTTTTTAAACATCAGAGGGGAGAACAAGGCCATCAGTATACCTGTTTTCACAGTACACATGATGCAGAGGAAATCTATCTAGCGCCTGTTACTGACATTTATACAACCTTTTAAAGGGTTTGTAGTGTGTTCTTTTTTGCTTAATAGTCTTCCTGATAAAGTAGGAAATATATACTTCTTTTCTGAAACCAGCAGCAGTGATGATAGTAACATGAATAAAAAGCAAACCAAACGGAGACATGGTTGAAACCAACTCCTGGCTTTTAATATGACCACTTTGAACTCAGATTTATGTCATTACTGTCCCAAAACTACAATTGTTAGTAACAGTCTTAATTGAAGGGACTAAAACAGAGTTGTCTTAATTTGGAATCTTTGGGGATTCATTTTGTGATGGGAGAAATAATATGATAACATACTTGCTCCTCCATATTATCTGGTAAATTTTGACTTCTAACATTGTAATGCCACCGTTTCTGTTGATATTTAAATATTTATTGTCTCCTCCTCCCAATATTTCTTTCAAGTTTCTAGCTGATTTATAATCTTACTTAATATGCACGGAGAACTTTATTCCAATCATGGATTCAGCATCCCTATATAAATGCTAGGATCCTTACACTTGGAGTTGGTTTTATAAAGACTTAATTTTAGAAGTTTGAAGTTTTGGTGCACTGAAATATACATCATTAAAGCTCTTACATGCAACATCTGCTTACATCCTATAATGTCATCCTATTGTAAGTGAACATTTAATCCTAACTCATTATGCCTCTCCAAGCAAGCTGCAACCCTGAAACTTAGGAAGGAGATTTGCTTCTGTTCACAGAGATTGATGCAATCTGTAATTAGAACCCCATACTCTTCCCAGCTGCTGTTGCTGGCACAGTTGCATTTGAGAATGATGTAATATATCTTCTATTGCAGCACTTCCTACTCTTTTCAGTCAAATGTACAGGCTTACTAGCTTGGAGCTCACCCGTGCCAGTCACTAGCTCTTATCTTCTATTTAACTTTGTGCAGAGTGAAAAGGAGCTAGTGTTAGGCACTAGTGCCTTGCTAGCACCCTGTGCAGGAGTTTATTACTAAATGAAGGAAATCAGTTGAAAAAGCTTGAAATGCATAGCAGGACCATAAGTTAGAATCATACTTTCATAGGTCTAAATCACATTTCTAAAACTCAAGAATGTCACTATTAGTATAAAAAGAGTGGCTGATACTATAGAAAGTAACAATTCCAAGAGGTGGTTATAGCAGACAAGAAACTGCCTTGTGTGGTGGTATATTAAGAGGACAAAATTAATTTAAAATTTATAGATTAGGAAAGACTGACTCATATTTAGGATACATATAGATAATTCTACATCTGAATGTGACTGTCATCTTCAATCCACTCTTTTGCCATGGTTTCTAATTCTGTTAAAGACTGTGGAAGAAAAAGAATTAGGTCTTCTGTGTCTTTTACAGACAAATTATTCTAAAATGGAAAAACTAGTTCAAGGTAGTTTATAATTAACTAGCATTAACTAGATGAAGACAGAGAAAGATGTTTTGTTTGTTAAAAGGGGAACTGAGAAATTATGTATTTTCATTAATAAATTTCTGAGGAAGATAATGGATAGTAAAAGACAAATTTATCAATAAGAAAAAAACCAGCTGGTTTCCAGAAACATAAATCAAAGTAATTTATGCTTGAAAATTATAAATTTGAAAATGTCTTTTTCTCACTCATTTTAGTCTCTGAAACAACTCACGTATTGATGTGACTATTCCTTTAACTTCTAAGGTTATAAAATCAAGGTTGGACGCCTTTTTGAAAGATAAGCTTTAGCCAAAGCAGGTTAGCGAACACACTGGAAAACTAATTGGATGAAATGTAATATGAAGGCATTCAGAGTAGAAGCTTTAATGATTCATTTTAGCCATAAAATCTGTGAAGCCAACTAAAATACTCCAGTTGACCTAAGTAGATTTTTTTCTATGAGAATAATGAAGTATATTAACCTTCTTAGGCCATACACCAATTATTTAATTACCTTCCATTCTCAGTAAACTTTCCAGAAGAAACACATTCTTCCAGGATTAAACACATCTATTTTTCAGTGAAGAGATAAGAGACTTCACAGAGAGGAATACAAGAGATATTGAGCTGTATATACACAAGTGAATTGCAGTATCTATATCCAATCAATGGACAATCTCTAGCATACATAGGAGGAAATGACTTGATGGCCTTCAAGTTAGTTATACAATAAGTTAGAAACAAGCCTTAATTCTACTGGAAAAAACCACTGCAGTTCAGTATCTGTTAGCTAAACAGAGTGACTGAATTTAATTGCTAGTCCACCATAGCTTCCTTAAACTTGTTTTGAAAACAGCTCTGCATGATGGCACATCTGTGAGGGATGTATAATATTTTGTCCATCAAAAGAGCTGAGAAAGCAAAACCTTGAATATTTTCCTTGGCAGCTGATATGAGGAACATGAGTTAATGAAATAGATTTTGATATTGTTTCAGTAAATGGGCTGCTAAAATAGGTTTCCTCCCATATACAGTATGGAAAATTGGAAAAGAAGATTCTGTAAAGCTTCTGTGAGGTTTGGTTTGGGTTATTAGGTTGGTTTGTTTGTTTGTTTTTAACTAGATCCCATGTCTGTATATAGAAGTTTTGATTTTTGTTATTGTTACTGCGGAATTTAGACCAGGAAATTACCCATAAACCATTAGTCATAATGACATTTAAAAAAAACAAGGGAACAAAATGAGCTTCCAATTCCTCTTTCTTTTTTCTCTCTTACAAGAACACTCTTGTATGGTATTGCATTAAGGAGAATAAATTGGATGGACTCTGTTCCCTATTAGATCCATACAGGGCCCTTGCCATCTGTGAGATGGGTATCACAGAATTTATTTCCACATATCTTGCAATTAATATCAAGTGCTTATTTAAACATGTGGTTCAAACTCTGTGGGGAATTCTATAACAAGATTTTGGTTTCCTGACAGCACTTCAAACTAAAATAGTTTCAAATATGCAGTAAAAGGGAAAATAGTTGCTGTGGGATAAACTCAAGGGTCATTTTTTGAAAGGACACATTCAGATACAAGAGTAATGATCTCTTCTGAGCTAAGGGACCTATTCTCTAGCCTGGGAGCCTGTATTTCCTGATAACGTTAATCAGAGTAATGTATGCATGCTGAGTGGAGGCTAAGTCCTTAATTGTCCTAATGATACCATTTGTAGTGACGTATTTTGGTGTTGTTTTGTAGGTTTTTTTTATTTTTTATTTTGTGGTTTTTTTATCTTTTAAAAGCCTAAGTGTTTCTTCCATTCTTACTGGATTTAGACAAATGCATAGAAAGGAAGTGCAAAGATGCCCTATGGGACTTTCATTTACTGAAAAGGATGCTGGCAGCAAGAATCAAAAGAACAAGAATATGACCCTAATTCTTACTCTGAATCAACAAAATTTAATGCAAATTTAAAGGCAGTTTTGCGTCCCTTAATGTAGTAAACTTCAGAGGAAATTCAAAGCAAGTGAATACAAATGTTTTATCATAAGAATGATAAAATTTAATTACTTAAATAAATGCTTAACATAACATCATTCCAAAATTCTTCCTACAATCTGAAGAAAAGGATCTGAATGAAAATAAAGATATAATATGGCTAAAAACACATTCTTTATATTAACCCATGAGCAACCTGAACAAGGACCTACCACAGTCTTTTTCCTGTCACATGTCCTGACACACGGAAGGTATTTTTCCTAAAGAAAAAGCCTGTAAGCATCTGTCATACTATCACCCTACTCATTCTATCTGCAGTATTAATGTCAAGAAAGAGTGAGGTCAAAGCAGGTACATGGAGCAGTCACACCCTGGGACCCTGTCTAGATCTACATGTAAACAAGGACCAAAAGCATTATGGAGCTGGAGTTGGTTTCTCACCAAGGGATGTTTCCAGCAGCTACTTCCTATCAAATAAATAGAACTCAGAGCACAGAATATCTACTTTGATTTGCATAGATAGCAGGACTGATTTACTAGGATGCTATTTCAGTTTTATGGTGATACAAGCAAGTGAATCACTGCATCTATTTGGCAGTTTATTTTCTTTTGGTTGACAGAGGACAGATTGCATGAGTCTATCTATATCTGTATAGGATACAGATTATCATCTACCTCCTTTATGGATTATTTAAAAGCAATTAAAAATTTATTTAATTTGATGTTCAAGACATCTAGGTTTGTGAAAGGTCAATACAATAGAGAAACTGCTGTGTTTGACCCAAAAGCTCTGTCTTTCAATTTTCTGTGTTAGATTGTATCTTTCTTTAAAACTGTGCAGTTACAGTATAGGTGTTACTGAAAACAACCCCCAGGCAGGATGCAGTGTATATATGCAGAAGGGTTAGGCTGCCATTGTCACCCTCTTTTTCCCCAAGTGAGACAGAGGGGCAGATCATAACCAAGATTTATTGGAACAGCCATTGTTTATTAAGTTTTTGTTATTAAAGTAATCTTGCTGTTAATATTGGTACCAGATATCTGTTTGCACAGTGCATTTACTTGTTTCCTCACACAGCTCACAGTCACTCACAGTTACCCCGTGGAAGCCACAATGAGGAGGACAAGTAAAAAGTGAGGCCAACAGAAGCAGAAGGTCACTCTGAAGCACCAGTGGCCTCTGGGGACCAGCTCAGAAAGTCCCCTAAGAGGAGGTGAACATGAGATCCTGTTGTCTTTGCCCATAGCAGCCACCACACTCTTCCACGTGGTCTGTCATCACAGAATCTGTTATTCATGTGTGTTGGCTGCCTACAAGTTTGGTTAATCCTTGATGTCCTGAGTTTGTCAGATCCAGTCTCAGATCCAACAAGAGTGCTAGACTCTAGAGCTTATATATGTCCTTTTAAGCACCTCCTGCTCACTCCCTCCCTTCCTACCCTCATGTCCTTTTATTTTAAGATTAATAGGAAATAAAAGCAAAGTTGTATTAACGTGCTATTCGTTTCCTTCTTGGAAAAAAATATCTCTTTTCCCTTCTGCTAGGAGTTATTTGTATAATGTCACCTCAGAATTAGTTACTTTTCAGAAATTCCAGTATTGCAGGTGTATATGGAGTTAATATAATGTGATCTGGTAATTTGCAAGTATTGTTTTATCACTGATTAAAATTGTCATATAGTCTCCCAGTCTTTTTGCATTTAGCAATAATGGCAAAGTTTCTCCAGCTAGGGAACTATGAATGTCTCCTGCTTTCCTATTCTCAAAATTAGTGAACACTGTTTTTCTGTTTATAAATGTGAGAGAAAACAGAAATAGCCCAAAAAAATTACACAACTAAAAAAAGGCCCATTGTTCTGAATCGTAAAGCTGCCAAAAAGGTAAATTGCAGGTCTGAAAATGAATTTATTAAAAGAAGATGGAAGACCTGTTTTTTTCAAACCTTCCAATAGAGGCACTAAATCAAATCCCAAATCTTCAGTAGCAGATATTAGACGTCAAGCTTACAGCTCCCACATTTATCTCCCCATCCTCTGGGTGTAGCTTGGTTCAGTGCTGGAAAGAATAGGGCTGCTGTAATTAAGATGCAAAGACACTGCCTCTGTGCTCTTCCTCACACTATCTATATCGTTAGTCCTTGAAGCCTGGGCATCTGAGACTTAAAATAAACTTCATGTGAGGAAAAGTAATATTTATTAAAGTGAAAGCTGTTGACAATTTACAACTCATTTAGGAAATTAGAGCATTATGCTTTCACCGTTTCTCGAAAAAATCTTTATTAAGTTGTTCTTAAAAAAATAATTTGAAATTATTCATCATTTCTTCTACTAGCTCTTACAGTATCCTTCTGAAAATGATTCCTTTTAAAAATGAAGCACAAAGCTCTCTACTTGCCTGTTAGATACTGCTGTGGATATTTATGAAGAGTGATTTACAAGCTATAGATTCTCTTGCAAGTAAAAGGATTCAAAAAGAAAAAAGATCAGAGAAAATAGCTAAGCTGATCTAAAAAGGTGCAGTTCAGGCCTAAAACTTTGATTTGGTAAATTGTCCCTCATGCAGCTTACAAACTGTTAAAATACGGTTTGATTGCTCTTCAAAGGAAAAAAATAGTCTCATGGAAAAGTCTTGAGAAAGGATGCAGGAAGTAGTTTACTGGGATGAGTCAGCAAAATTAAAGTTCCACCTATGGCATTCTGCCAAAACCAAGCAAACTCAGAAGTGGTACAGTAATGGCAGTCTTGTAAATTCCTGGACAAATGACATTGATTCTAACATCAAATTATTACATCTATACAAAAAGAGACAAGCTTTACAGAATGACCATTAATAGTAGTGCAAAGCAGTCATTTGGAGAGAGAAGCAGAAAATCTTCAGCAATCTTCAAAATATACTGCTGCAGAATAAAGAATTATTTCATTAAAAGGTTGTATCTGAAAGTACTACAGTTTTATAAAAAGCCTCAATATTTTTTTTGGGTATATGCTATGATAATTAAAGATGAGTGGCTCTTAGCTAATTTAGCCTTACTATTCTGTGCTGATTCTACCTCCCAAATGGTGCATTCACAGTTACCTGATTTATAGGTAGCAGACCTGACAAGCTCCTCACCAAAAGATATTATGGATGCATGGTTTCAAGTGACATTGGAAAATTTGGAGAAATATCTATTGTAGGCTACTAAGCAGACAAACTTTATGATTTGGGAAATGGTCTGAGCTAAAAACTGTTGAAGTCTAAGGGATTAGTTGGGAGAAACAATGGTTTAGGTTGTTGCTGGAGACAGCACAGTCAGCTGGTGCTGCCAAAGCAAGACATTCTTAAGAGCATACTTTTGCTCCAGCAAAACACGTTTGATTTATAAAATGCTTAACTGCTTGCAGCTATTGTTGCATATTTCTCTTGTATATTTCTCTCTGAATGGCCATTGTTATCTAGGAGAGTACCTTCCAGTGTAATACTGAGAGAAATTACCAGATGGAAATTATAAACTACTATACTTTTCCTAGTAAAATTTAGTAACCCGTAGACGAGGGGTCTTCTTTTTCTTTTTCTTTTTCTTTTTCTTTTTCTTTTTCTTTTTCTTTTTCTTTTTCTTTTTCTTTTTCTTTTTCTTTTTCTTTTTCTTTTTCTTTTTCTTTTTCTTTTTCTTTTTCTTTTTCTTTTTCTTTTTCTTTTTCTTTTTCTTTTTCTTTTTCTTTTTCTTTTTCTTTTTCTTTTTCTTTTTCTTTTTCTTTTTCTTTTTTTCTTTTTTTTTTTTATTTTTTTTTCTTTTCATAAATATATACAGAGAAATACATATTGGAACAGATTGAAGGAGTGACTCCTTTAGGAGACTTAGTTGCTGTACACATTGTGTTTTAATGAACAGCTGTGCTCTTCCATCTCAATTAGTGTCCATAGTGCAAGTGGAACTGAAAACAGGAGAGAAGACAAAGGGCTGCATCAGCAGTATCAGGAAGTTTCTATATTTGAATCAAAGAAAAGGTCAATTTATCATTTTTATCAATTTGTGTGATGAATGAGAGAGGAAGACCATTGAGTGAAGTATGTAATAAATAATTAAAAAACCAGACTGAGTAGTATCTTCTTGAACACAGAGTTCAAAGGAGAATATAAGTGTAGTTAATGCCAATAGAGAAATGGTGACTAGTAAGAGCTCATGACACCCATAGAAGGATTGTACATATCAGCCTGATGATGATTTCTTCTCAGAGAACAAAAGACAAGGTCTGTGGTTTATAAAAGTCACCAAAATTATTTATAGTTTTTCATCTTACAGTGTAATTTTCTGTTATTTGCTCTGGACTGAGCTGAAGCATTTTCTGGGTGCTTTAGATGTGGTTTTATTTTCTTACTGAATTCTCCTCTCTGTTTTTCCTGAAAATTCTAACATGCAATTTTTCTTATTCTTCTATACTGGAAATGATGTATCATTGTCCAGCCAGTAAGGACTCTTCCCATATGGACTTGTTGAGTCTTACAGAATTTGCCTGGCAATAGAGACTGGGACAGTTACAGTACCCATGGTCATAAGAGAGAGTTTGTTATGCACATCTGCCCAAGAATATGGAGCTGGATCACTACCAGGGTGAGGGATCATTGCAAGCAGCTGCAAATGTGTTCAGCCACTCATGCTGAGGTGGTAGCTAGGGTGGGATTCTTATCACAGAAATGTCAGAAAGTAGAGCAAAGACATCTGCATAAGCTCTGGGAGAGAGCAGCACAGTAGAGAGAGACAGGCATTTTTATTCCATGATTCATCTAACCAAATGTAGCTGTTTAGTTCAAAAAGATAGGATTTTCAGCACAGAAATGCCTATTTTTTTTGTGGAACTGAAAGTCTTTTTGTTCAGATGAATCCCATGCAGAGTATCTGCTATGGCAGAGCATAGGAGGGTATCTTCACCCTGATTTGCTGCAGAGCTTTCTCTGAGCAGTAGCTGCTGCTTGGATTTTCTGCAGAAAAAAGGAATAATCTTCAAGGGTCTCACTCACTGATTTTTTCCTGCTAATATTCATTACATTTTCTCTTTTTCTCTGCTGTGAATGTATATCATGTGTCAGCCATCCTAAACTAAATCAGAGCTTAGCCATGAATATATTCTATAACCCATTCATTATTTTTTACCCCTCAAAAACTTCTATAAAGCAAGTTACTCTATTTCATTAGCGGAAACAAATTTGTGGGGATTTTTGTAATTTGTCTGGGGTTTTTTTTCTTTATTCTGAAGCCAGTGAAATTCTGTAAAACAATTTGTATCTGCTGAAATATGTTTGCTGATGGAAAGTTCCTTATATTTGTCACTACATTGAAAATGGAGCAGCCTCTGGAGGGCATGATATTTTTCATAACACAAAGTGTTAAACATATAATCCTACTCCAGTGTGATTAATTACACATCAGGTTGCACGAGACAGGCATTCTGAGCTTGCAAAAATGTTCAAGTTCAGAGCATCTAGAGTGAATACACTC
>VZTB01014632.1:534903-557599 GCA_013397245.1 Thryothorus ludovicianus | reverse complement strand
TATAGTAGCAGGCAATCAATTCCAATAGCTTTTTAATGCTTTTTTAAAGAATCAATTTTAAAGCAGAAGCTCTTCAGGGGACCCTCTTAAACTTCTTCACAGCCGGTCTCCTAATTTTCTATTACAATACAATCTAAAGCAGCTACAAAAATAATACAGATAATGTTTGCTGGGTAATGATTTCCAATTTCCCTATTCCATGTACCCTGTTATTAGGAGGATCATCTTCACTGTGTAAATTAATTTTCAATTCACTTCAGGGGAACATTACAATGATTTATTCAGCATTGATGCTGAAGAAAATGTTGGGAGGTTCTTAGCAATCTGAAAAACAAAATCAATTTGTTTTGATTACTTCCATACTAAAAAATGTTAAGACAAAGGGTTCATAGGAATATTTTAGAGGCTACCTTACCCCTTACAGAAGCAGTCAGTTTGATCTTTGGTGTAGTTACCTGACCAGAAAGGGCAAGACAAATGTGTAAGACTGGTGATTTCTCCCCATGTTCCTACCTTATGGAAGCCCTGAGCAAATTCTAGGGATTTTTGTGTAGATAGAAAACAAAACAGGTCAACCTTTCAGTCATTAAAATGGTCTCTGATCAGTGAAGAAAATGCTTGCTGTAAGTTAGACAAGGAACAGATTGTTTCAAAGTCAGCTGAGTTATTGGTAATGATACCCAGGATTTGGGAGAGTTCCAGGTTAGGAAGAAGGACTAGAAGAATTTTTGCTTTCACAAATAAAAGATTTGTTGTAGAGTGAGCATCTGTTAACTAGTGCTCAGAGGGCTTACACCAAAATGCTCACTCACTGTACTGCTCATACCAGGTAAAGCAGAACCTGTAGCTGAATGTTTGGTTATTTTCATTTAACTGTTGCATTTTTAAAGATGAAATTTGTGTTCCTGGAAATTCAATGAGCACAAAAGAAAAATCTGATCCACTGAGAGTCTCTTTGGAGAAAAGAGAGAGAAGTAGAGAAACTTTGCAGTCAATAACTCTGATTTGTTTAAATGCCAGTCTCAGGCATGAATACTTCCCTTAAGTCACAGTAGAGAGGATCTGGAGTGATTATTTAGACCTAGCTGTAGACTTTGATATAGAAGAATATAGACTTGCATTTTATTTACTGATGTGTTTTGCTGTGTTACCTATGATATTCCAACATTTTTCAATAGATTAAAGATCAATGGGAATATTCTTTTCATGTGAAAATCTTTGAGAGGGCAGTTGAAATGCCCCAAGTCCATCAGAATCAAAATGGAAGAAATTTTTTAAATGAAAGCAAGTTTGTTAAATTCAAGCCCCATGCACATAAAATTGAAGCTTGAGAAATTGGTTGAAGGCTTTTGAGATGACCAAGGGAGAAAAAAACCCAATAATTTCTGAATTGCTGAATTGAAAATTGCCACTTTCTGTGGTTATAGTGGTAAGAACACCCCAAACATAATAAACAGCATAAAATCCATTGGTCATAGTCCTAAAGGAATTTTTTGAACTATAATTGTGAGCTGTTACTATTGCTAGTGTTTCCATACATGTAATATTAAAAAAATATATTATTGAACTACAGATGCATAGTTTGAAGCTGAAGGAATCTTTATTTCAATGGGATCTGTGAAAGATTAAGACGAGCTGCGCGACTCCATTAAAGTAATGTCTTCTGGGCTTTTTCTTCCATATTGATACTATATTGGAAAACTGGAAAAGAATTGTCCTTTTTCTGTCATGCAGAAAATCAGGCATTAAATATATCCCAGTTATCATGCTTCCAGCACGCTAGTAGCACAGTTGTCACATTGAGTTTTTAACAGCATGTTGGCAGGGAGCCGAACTGACAATATTTATTAAAAATAAAACAGTAAGGAAGAGCAAACACTCGTGACAAAACAGCAAGTGAAGTTACTCATAGGACATATATCTAGGTTGCCTGATTTGAAAGAAACTGAAGACTTTTCTGAGTATGTGATTTTGACAATAAACAAAATTAAAGAGAAAACAACAATATTATTCTCACTGTGAGCCATAGTCAAATGTCTTATACCAGAGGAGTGAGACTTGTCTTCAAAATATTTTGTCAGCTTCAGTGAATTAACATGGTAGTCTAAGTTTGTAATTATAACATACTCAAAATGTTATGGACCTGTACAGCTGACGATCTAGAATTCTTTATCAATATTTTATGTAGAGGATCTTAGGAAAATACACATTGATAAAAAAATCATACTGTCATATGTTGCCTGAAATATCATGAAAGTTTTTGACAATGAGCTATTTCCAGGCTTTTTGTCGAGGAAACTATAACTGATATGCTTTGATAAAAATAAATGCTTTCTGAGTCTGCATAAACTACTGTCACCAGCATGTCTCTGTAAAGAAATCTACTGTTTCAAACAAGATCTTATTAAATGGTATTCCCCTTTTCTGTTTCAAACTTTTCCCCTAATAATCTTGTTGTATTCTCCCAAGCCATTTCAACTCATATTTCAGTGTGCAATTTGTCATTTCCTACATTTCCGTACTTGTCATTATTTTATTCTCCCTCATATTCTCCTTCAAGTTGGAGAGTACTCATCATCTTTATCTCCCAGAGTATGTAAGCTATTCCAAATATTTGATCATCCCTATTGCTCTTTTTGATATAATTTCTTCTAAAAACTTGATGCTAAGTAAAGGGGACCTTAGACGCCGGGAAATAAAGGAATTTACCTGTCATGAAACCCACATCTGTGCAAACCTCTGCTGTATTTTAAGTTATATTTTTCTTACCTTACAGTTATAATCACTGTTTGTGTTTTCAATAGACAATTTTATAGTACATGTTCTCACCTGTAATAGTAGCTTTGAAAAGAATGCTTTTTCTGTGCCTGTAAATAAAAGTAATATATGAATTCAATTTCATTATCCTAACTTGTAAGTGTCAGTAATATGAGAAAATTTAAAGGAAATCCATTTTACCTGAATCTGGGTATCCAGTGACTCTTATCAGTGCTAGGTGTCTACTGCTTCATTTACAGTCCATTGACAGCAAAGAGAGCAATAAGGGCATCTCTGGGGAGCTATTCATCCCATTTTAAGAAAGATGTTTGTGTTATGTGGTCTGAATTGGTCTCTAGAGGATAGGAATAATTGGACTATGGAGGTCCCTTTCTTCTATTCCTCTAGGCTTTTTCAATCATGGATAGCAAGTAATAACTTTGATTAAAATGTGAACTTTCAGAAAACTAATTAGATTAAATTACCTCTGTTGTCAGTGTCTCAGTTTGCAGGGGAGAGACAAGAAGACAAATACTGTGATTTGGTTGTTTTCATGGGCAGCAAGATGCAGTTAGGTAAAGGGGTACAGGAAGGGCCCTCTTATCCCTCAGTTCCCACAACCACCTCAGAGGATAAGGACAGCCTTTCCTCTCCGTGCATCATGTTCCTCTTCCATTGTGCAGTCAATCTTTCCAGGCTGCTTTAGAAATTTATTTTAGCAGTGCATCCAGATCAGATTGCTCCCCATCTCCTTGCAGGGCACACATTGCAGGGGCAAAGGAGGTACCTTAAACCTTTCTACCTTAAACAAGTAGAAAGATTACTGAAACACGTCCTTCCTCACCAGACTCCAACATTCCTTCCCCAGACTCTTGTAACTTCAGCTCTTTTCCTTTCATGTCAGCAAAACAAAGAAATCATTTTTAGTTAGTCTCAACCAAAAATTGGCAAAGATAACATTCTTAAATATCACTGTGCTATTATGATAAGCACAGCATATTCCAGGCAGAAAAACTGCAGATTATGGCAACCTTCAGTTAGTATAGATAATATTAAATGTTAGAATTTTCTTTTTTTTTTAAGCACCCAAAAAGCTATTAGCAACAATGTTTTATTAAAAAAAGAGAAAATGGAGAACTTAACAGGATTTCAAATAAAAGAAATGAAAACTCCATTTATGAATACTTATCTCCCAGATCCTCTGTGCATCTTAAGCAGAAAATGATATATACTTGCTTCAGAAATATAGTTACCATATTTGTACATTGGAGCTACATGAAAATACCAAAATATATATTCTTAGATTTTCTACCAGTTTTATTTGAGACAGTGAAGGTATAAAAAGAAAAATATGTATTAAAAATCTATTTCATGATATGTCCTCCTGTCAGAAAAAGAAATATGACCCCTTCACTACTACAGTAAAGTCCTGTTTTGTCATGAGCAAAAAACATTTCTTCCATGCTCACTGAAAATAGGGAGATTTGTAAAAAGAATCTAGTACAGTATTTATCAAAGAATTGCCACATATCAAAGAAGAATTGCCACTTTGAGATTCTTTCTGAAGCTAACTGAAATCCTGTTACAGGTGAAATTCTTGAGTCTCTTAAATTTTTTAGTCCTTCAATTATTGCCCCCTTAAAGGAGAAGGTTAAACAAAGAATTATTAACAGACAATTGCTCAGTAATGAAAGCTGAGCTGATACTAGTTATGAATAATATTTTTATATCTTTATGGCAGCTTGTGCATCAGTAGATACTGAAGCCTTTATCAGGTGTAGACTACTTTATCTCTGTACACAATGAGTCAAGACAGGCCCTTTCTGTATAATTCCCCCCATACTCTTCTAAGTTAGATTTCTCTGGAGCTCAAGGGTCTGCAGGACCCTATTCACAGAGTTGCATAGGTTTGGATGAACTCTGAAGAACCATCAAGTCTGATCTCCTGCTCAGCACAGGATGAGCTTTGAAATTGCATGAGGATTCTCAGGGCCTTGGCCAAGAATTTTAATTATTTCCAAGGATGGAAATTCCCTGCCTCCTTATGCAGTCTCTCCAGTTTTTGACCACTACTGCTGTGAAGAACTTTTTACTGGATTTACTAGTAAATCTGAGCTCAGCTAAATTCTGACAACCCAAAAACCCAGCTGTGCTGTGTGGTGTTGGGGGATCTCCAGGCTGAGACCTTCAGGAAGCACCAAATAAACTCTGTCTTTCCTTTTCAGGTCACAGGGCACTAGGCCACCAGTCCTGAATCAAAATTCTGAAGGTCATTAAAATATTATTAACCGAAACATAAATTCCAGGCTAGCTCCGTGTCTTTACCCTCTTGGCAGAACTGGGTTATCTACCAGAAGATAGTGGGGCAGATGGACGTTCCAAGGAGGATTGATAGCAAGTTCCTATGTTTCCACTGTTCTGAAAGTATCTAAAGATGTCCTTGAAAATTTTCACCTCTACAAATTTCTTGAGGGATCTTGTAGCAGAGAAACCCATCAAGCTGGGTACTATAAGGAATATTAATGGTATAAGGTAAGGAGTCCTTCATTGTGAGGCTATAATAAGACTTCAGACAAATATGCTTCTAAGTCAATTCTAGAGCAACAAGGGGAAATGGGAAAAAACTTAAAACTTCATGATGATTTAAGGATTCCTCCAAATTTTTTCTGAATATCATTCTATTTAAGAAATTATATTCATATAATGAAAAATTAATCTAGGTATAAAGTCACTGCAGATCCTAAAATCAATGAATTACCAATGAGACAAATAATATTTGTGGTTTTTGGTCACTAACCAGTCCAATGGAGTCTGCCTTCAGAATCCATGATCTGAGAGGCAAAAATGGCATCTGTTAATCAAGAACATGATGTCAAGTTGTCCTCAAAGGAAGGTATATTTCAGTCAGAGGAAGAAGAGAAGCACATAGGAAAAATGAAGCACAAAATTAAACACCGTATCTGAAAATACATTTTCGTTTATGTCTGACTGGTAGGGCAATCTGCTGTTGAGTTGGATTTAGGCTTTCTTTTGGGTTCATATTTTCACACAGAACTGTTACCTGTTTTGGTAACACTTCTCTTTTTTTTCACAGTAAAATTATATAAAGAACATGAGTTTTATTTTTCTTATAGCAAAACAAACCACAACAAAATAAAATCTATTTTAACAACACTGCAACATTTTTAATTATTTCACTGAAATTTTGACATAACTGAGTAAAATAAATCCCTATGAAGATTGTCTTTGTATAAAAGCTGAAACTGAACGTGCATGATTTCAAATAAGGAAAAAATAATCCAAAATATATATGATTTTTTTTTAATTACAAGTCTCAGCAAAATCCACCTGCTTACTCTATCCTCATTAATATTTTGCTAAATTAAAAAGATAATATAATTTGCAAGTATGTTTCTTTTTTTAAAGAAAAGAAGTAGGTTTTAGTTCTGGATTGAAAAAAAGAATCAACAAAACTGTAAACACAACTCAAAATTCCACCATTTTCATTAACACTCTCATCAAATCCGGTTATTTTTCTTTTAGGAAATCACTTTGGCACAGGTATTTTGAAAAGATCTGGAAATCTAATTGAAAAGGATAGATATGCTAATTTTATTTTCCTACTCTTTGTGCAATCTGAGACCACAGAACTCCACACTGAAGATGGTGGCCATGAATTCTTGTTTAAGAAAATGTTAGAGGAGCAGCAGCAGTGACAAGGCCTCTACACTGGGTCTTCTATTTGTAATGAAATGCTTTTTACTCAAGCTCTTTTGCCAGCCCAGTGTATGGATTATTTTTTTTTTTTTCTTCTTGTATCAGAATCTGTTCCAAATAAACCTGGGCCTATATTTTTGAAGTGCTCAGTGAACTGGGAGACGTGCAACTGCAGTGCAAATAGATTAGATTTAGTAATAGAAGCATATGTCCAGGGTCCACTGGCAGTTTTCTCCAGTTTGATGAGATCAAAACACTAAACATAACCATGTTTTTGTGCAAACTTTACACAACAGAAGCATTTTGTCATTAAAATTACAGTTTGTTTTTGGCTCAAATTACTGCAATATCACAGCTGTGTTTTATGAGAACATGCATAAATTCTTTGCAACGATTTTGGGCTGGATTGACAAATGTCATATTTCCATTTCTTTTCAGAATGATGCCATTACATTTGATTGTTGATTTTAAATTTTGATGTGAGTGAGATTAAAAAAAAACCAAAAAACAGCCACATGAGAAAAGTCACTCAATATTAAAATGAAACAGTATGAAGAACAGCTTTGGTTTATTAGTCTTGTGTCTTATAGATTTAATTTTCCATGGAGCTTCCTCTGTTATGTCCTCTTTCCAAAAGTCATTTTTGATGCAGAGAAGATGGAAGCTATTCTGTAGCACAAAGACCATTAATTTAGTATACATACATTATAAGTAGATTGCCTTGCTTTTCCTCTGTTTGTTGCTATGGCCACTCCCTGTTTTAGAAAAATACAACCAACAAATCAAAACCAAACTCAAAACTCTGTACATAAGTCTTTGTGTTCTTGTATCAGAGACTTTGTAATAGAGTTTACTGTCTAGAATACGGCACACTGAGAGTAGTAGTGGTGAATTACCCTGACCTTTACAATGTTCTTAATTTTGGTTGGCTAGTCATTCCACTCATCAACATTTATAGCCACACTCATTTCTGGGGAAGGCAGAGCCAGGTACTAAAACAGAAAATGTCAAACGCTCCTGTACTCCAAGGACATGCTAGACATTCAAATTCTCATGCTTTATTATCATAGCAAAAGGCTCCAACAAGAGTAAGAAATAACCTTATATTAATCTACACACATGACAGATGGTAAAAAAGAGGAAAAATGGCTCAAGCCAGCCTAGTACAACTCTAAGATGTTCACTTTGTGCTTGCCTTCAGATGCTGCTCATCCTTCCTCAGATGAGTCATAAACAATGGAGTCTCTGAACACGATTGCTGGTCTGCACGTGCCCTGCTGGTTCTCCTTCCTGCAATCCAACCTGGAGACCACAGCACAATCTCCTCTAGAGGCTGCACCTACTGCCTGCAGGTTACTCTGGCACTTCTGGGTCTGCTTTTCATTATAACCCATTTCCAATGCACTTTTCTATTCACTTGTCTGTCCAATTCTAAGTTCTTGTTTTCTTAACTTCAGTCTTTTGTTTTAAAGCTCACATTTTATTTTCTTCTTCTCTTCACCTATATGCACTAAAATGCACTAAATTCTAGGAAAAAAAAATAGCTTCAATGATATCATGAGAAGCTAGCGGGAAAAAAGGTGATGCAGAAATAATGAAAGGCAGAAAAATTTTTACTAAATTATTTGAATTATGCACTTGATTTCAGTACACTAATGAACTAAACATTTAGGAAAATAATAACCTTGAGATAGTAGCACAAATAGTAATGTAGACAGAAAAAGCTCTTCCTGCTTTCAAGAAGACACAGCAGAAAATTTTTAAATTTTGCTGGGTTTAAAAATCTTGTATATATTACAAGTGAAATATTTTCGTGCACCTCCTTCCTCCTCCTCCAATGTAAAATACATGCACTGAACTGTAACATAACCAGCACAGAAAGAAAAAAGTATAAAAACATATCTAATCCAGCCAAAAGGGAGTGCAGTTGGTCAATACCAGTTTGATCTAGTTAATTATTTATTTTCAATGGTCACCTTGTTTGTGCTATCATGAAAAAGTATTAAAGTGGAAATAAACCTCAGTAATTTATCTCGCTGCATCAGAGAATTCAAACTCTATATCGAGGTACTCAGTCTCTGTCAGACCAGTATATTATTTCCTAGTCATCTTGATAGTATTCCTTGCAGATAAAACTGGATGAATATACTGGCCCTGTTATGAATTCATAAGATTTTCATGACACAAAACTCCTCAAACAGCAGTGAAAAATTGTCAGTAAAGGCCCACCTCAAGTAATGTAATCTGTATTGTCACATTGTTACTATATCCAATTATAAGTTAAAATGTCTTTGTAATGCATTATACTGTATTTTGTGAAAAATGCTGAGGGTTCATCAACATATATTATCCAGAAATACAAATACCCTTTATACAGATACAGAAAATATATAACTTCATGTAACCTTATGTGTGCAGTGACAAAATCCCAGAACAGCTGAGGCTGGAAGGGATCTCTGGAGGCCACCAACCCTCTACTCAAGCAGGACCATTTCCAGTTGTGTTTGAATATTGCTAAGGATAGTGACTCCACAACTCCTCTGGGCAACTTGCGTCAGGGCTTGGTCACCCTCTCTATAAAAAAAGTGTTCTCATGTTCAGAGGGAACCTCCTTTGTTACAGTTTGAGCTCATTGGCTCTAGTCTTGGCACTGGCAGCATTGCAATGACCCTGTCTCCATCCTCACTGTGCCATTGGAATCTCCGTTTAAGTATTTATATACATTGACAATATCTTGAGCTTTCTCATCTCCAGGCTGAACAATCTCAGCTTTCTTAGCCTTTTGTCATAGACAAGATACCCCAGTGCCTTCAGCATCTTCATGGCCCTTTGCTGGGGTGTCTCCAATATGTCCACATCTCTCTTACAGTGAGGAGCCCAAAACTGGACCCATAACATTGCCAGTGCTGAGTAGAGGGGAAAGATCATGTCCTTTGACTTTCTGGCAATATTTTGTCTCATGCACCCCAGGATAATATTCATCTTCTTTTCTGCAAAGACCCGTGGCCTGGATTCCAGGTCCTTTTCTGCTAAGATCCTTTCCAGCTGGGTGTTCTTTAGCATATATTTGTGCATAGGTCTGTCCATCCCTCAGTGCAGAACTTTGCCCTTCCTCTTGCTGAACCTCCTGAGGTTCTTTACATCATCTGACTTCTTTATTGTAGTAATTGCAAATATGAGTAACCAAAAAATGTGACATGCAAATTTTCTACAAACTAGGCTACTTATGACCAGAATAATATCTATGAAAGTGATGTCAAATGTGATCAACATTTAATGGTCTAAATGCTAATTACTAGGTACCTGCAGCCTGATTACTTTAGTTTATATTCTTAACAACCTAAAAAAATCTAAGCAAAGTTAAATTGTTGTTTTCCTATAAAAAGACCTAGAGAGCTATTTTATTTTAGCAAAGGATCTGAACTGAATAAAGCTTGGCAAGCAATATCTTAGGCAATATGTTACCCTTGAATAAATGCTCAGATTTTTTTAAAAATAATTCTTTCCTTGTGCATCAGTTTTACTCATCTAGATAACCACTGATTCAATAGAATATTTGTGTAAAAGAAAGAATAATCCCTTGGAAATCATGGCTTATGTGCCATTCTGCTAGAGGAGTTTTTTTCTTACTTGTTACACTTGCATAAAAAATAGTTTGGCTACCCTTAAATACTCAATAAAGACTTTAAAAACAGTATAACATTAGTGAAATAGTCTTACCCCTGTAAAATGTATACATTAGATTTAGGAAAGTTTCTCTTTCATTCTGAATATTGTGTTAACCTTAATTTCTTCTCTGGAACCATTGTGTGTGCAGTCAAGTAACTGCTGTGTTACATACCAGCAGGGAAAACAAGTCTTAAAAATTCCAAAGGTGAGGGGTGTTAGGATGTTCAAAATGTATATGTCTTGTTCTTTTCTACAATTATGTCAGTAGATATTCTAGTTTTGCAAGATTGTTTGTGGTGTAGAATGTGGTAAGTTGCTCAGTTCATGTTTTCTCATTTAAACACAGGTCATTTCTGCATTATATTACACCTCTATCTAGTTCTGTAATGTAAAAAGAAAATCTTGGGTAAAGAAAATCTTGAAGAGCCCAAATGTTATTACACTTTTACAGCTATGTTTCCTCTGAGAATCAGCCATAAGCATTTCTTATTGAACAAAAGTGTTCTCTTCAGATAGCAAAGATGCAGATATTCAAGTAATGAAATATATTTCACACTTACCCATACCCTTTCTAGACAGTAAAATAATCAACTTTTAAAATTCCACCCTTGGATTAATATTGATAGAAGAGAAGTAAGAATGAACATAGATTTGAAATAGGCTTTACATAGAAAAGGCATACAGCATGCATCAGGAAAACCATCAGATAGCCGCTTCAGGAAGAGTGAGTAGTCTTGTTAAACTGTCAGGGAATAAGGCTGAGTTCTATGTGAAATCATGGCTATAACTACAGAGGACTGGTTGAAATATCTACTATATCACACTTCCTGTAATACATCTTCCTTTCAGACTTCCCCATAGAGGGAAAATAGTCTAATTTATCTCCTTGATAATTATCTATCAGGCTAATTATTTGAAAGAGTAGGTGAGTAGTTACAATATTAATTTGGCAAACTATCCTTTGTTAGAAGTTGTCTTCTAATGACAAAAGAAACTCCATCCCTCTAATACTTTCAGTTCTATTAAAGATTTTTTTTTTGCTTGTATTCTGGGGAAAAATGTTAATTCCTGGTCTTTTTTTAAGCTCAGTTTCTCCCCTGCAAATTTCCTCTGGGGCATATAGGAATAGAAAAAGAGCTGCAACAAGAGATCTATTCTTTCATGATGTGTTCCATGAAAAATTTTGGGCAAGAGTGGAGAATTTCCACATCCATCTAAAGAGAAGTAGGGTATTGAGAGAAAAGAGATACATCAAGATCTCCAAAGGTAATATGTATGTGGGGAAAAACAAGCTCTATGTTTGCTGTTTTGATCTATTTTTTAAAAAAGAAAATGTACTAGTGAGTCACAGATTGTCTGTGGCAAGGGCAATCTGAGGATGATTTTCAGTTACAAACCTTCATCTCCCAAACCCTTATCTCTTTACATCTTTTAATGTATATCCCTACAGTTTTGTCTTTTTGAACCATCATTAAACATCCAGTTTGTCTGCTTCTTTCTATCTCTTTCAATCCAGAAACTAGGACTTCAGCCATTAAGTTCCACATTCATGTGTCAGAGCTTTCCTTGGGGCCCTGCTGCCAAGTCCCTAACCCAGTCCTCACCCATGTGTTGAGAGGAAAGAGACCACATTCAGTCAAGGATGCTGACATTGCCACATGGCTGTGATCCCCAGCACAGGTCAGTTTGTTCCAAGTCAGGGAAATGACTCTTATCCCTGCCTATTTTCTCTGTGCTGCCAATCCTATCCTCTGAGGTCCTGAACTTCTTTAGGGGCACAGTTTCCACAATCTGATGGGCAATTTTCCTCCAAGGCAGGCATTAGTACTTAACAATATAGAATGATCAGATATGAACAGTGAAGGGGAGGGAAATCATCAAGGAACTAAAACTGAGGGACTGGGGTCAAGTGGGAAGGAATTGCTTAAAACTGGTTAAAATTGCTTAAAATTGGGTAATTCTGTCTCTTCTAGATCTTCCAGTAGTAGTTACTCTGAGAAAACCTGGGTTTTGAAACAGCAATACTTTTAGATGCAGACATTCATAATGGGTTGGAAGCGAAGTGACTAAAAATTCAAAGTCAAAGCAAGATATAATGTCTAATTTACTGTAAAGATTACTTGTGTCCATTTTCACACTTCCTGTGTCCTGAGTCAAGCCTTTTTTTTTTTCTAAGTGACTTCTTTCAATAAAGCTGAAGATCATGACTTAGCCATAAGTTACTCATCTGATCAGTCCTCTAAGAATATCAGGACCAAAAGTAGAATTGCCTGTATGAGGAGATATATTTCCATTCATCAATTCAATCTGAATCTGATTGGATATTTTTTTATTCTTTTCACATTTTTCTTTACTTAACAATGAATTAAAGAAAATTTCAGTAGATGTATTTGATATTCTTCTTTATTTCACCAATCTATATTAACTTTCAAAAAATTATTGTGTTCATTTGTCACCCTAATTTTTATTTCTTACTTTATTTGACTTAGCTATGTTATTCATTATTATAAATTTTTAATTTTAAATTATCAAAACAGCCTGACCTAATATTTCACCATCTAAATTTATTTTATTTGTCGATAGTTTTTCTCTCTCTGTTGTAAAATCAATAAGTACAGGGACTTGCACTAGACCAGGCTCAGGAATATCTGATATTTTCCTGATGGAAGCCAACTACAAAATAAATTTTGAATCTCAGGTTCGTTTTTTTGATATTTTTATTTTATATAAGCACATCATAGCAATAGAAAACATGCTATGTTCTTTCATGTTTAAAAGGTTTCTTAACCACTTTCTTGGACTGTAATACAGCTGTTACACAGCTGAACAACAGACTTTACTGTAGGGAGTGTTGTAGTCAATTTGGTGTGCAGTATTACACAATTGAATTCAATATTGTTTTTCCTCAAGCAAAACAATTTTCATCCTTTCATTCAGGGATGATGAGACTTGTTTAACTAACAGCATTAGGTGTGGACAGGGACTAGTCCTCATTTTCTTCCTGACTGAGCTCACTGGAACTTGTCTTGATGCACAGGAGGTTTGAGCAAAATATCCCTTCTTTGGTGCATCCCCTGGTGCTAATAGTGATGTGTCCTGCATCTTTTGCTGAGGACTAGGAATTAAGATACGATTATTGCTGAAATTGTGGCTGGTGAGCCTTAGAACAAGACTTCCTACCAGCATGTGACCCATCACCTGTCAGGGCTAATAGTCTCTTGGCTTGTGGAAGCAGAAATCTAAAACAAGAATAAGCCAGGCAATGTCAACAAGTGCACACATTTTCCTCAGAGGAACTTGTAAAAGGATTAAAGACTGGATACAGGAATGTATCAAGGAAGTACTTCTTCCTGTATAAGTAAGAGTATTTTTCCTTCCTTCAGTCCACAAAAATGTCTTTGGACTCAAGTAATATCATGGGACTAGTAATGTTTTATTATGGTGGCCTTTTACAAAAACTAAAACTTACATTAAAAATCAGCCGTCGTTTCAGTTATCTGGAGCTAAACTAGGCTGCTCCATTCAGTGAAAGCATCTAAGCCCCAAAGAGATTACCTTGGTGCATTGGTCTACTTCCTCTTCACTCCCTGCAATGAAGGAAACAATAACATAGTCCTATATTTGGCAGAGAAAGAGTGTCCCTATCCACAGTTTAGTCCTTCAGAAACGTGAGTCTCCCAATCAAAAAGTCACTGGAGGCTCCTGAGACCAAGAATCAGAATGTTTTTCTGATAAAGAATCTTGTGGTATAAAAAAGAAGATGAATTCCCTCTAGACATTGAAGGGAGTAACCGAAACAGTCTCTAGAGTTATTTTAATACTAAAAACTAACATGACCAACAAAAATCTTGCTATTGAACAGTCAAGTTTCTGTCACAAGGATGGATATTAGAGATTCTAAAATAAAATCAATGGCTCCCAAGGTGCAAATCTTCTAGGAACTGACAAAACCCAGGAAAGGTAGAAGCACTTGATAAACTAAGTTTTAGCTGAGAACAGCTTAAAGAAACTCTCAGATGCACTAAAACAGTGATGCTCCCCTCACTTGTACAGGCCACATGAGTCCAGGGTCTACTTCTTGGAGCTCTGAAGAAACTTGCAAAGGAAAAAAAAAAGTATCCAAACCACAGAGGAGACTGAAAAACCTCTAAATACACCACAGCTTCATGAGAATTTAAGAAAAAAGATCTAATCCAAAGGTAGAAATTACCTACATTAATAGTTAGACCAGATGGAAATAGAAATATTATTTCTTTTTAAAAAGCAATATGTGGATAGCAGCCAGCACATCCCAATTTAATTCAAAAGGGAATCCCAATTAAAATAAGTAAGGAATTCTCAGAAGGTGAATGTTTGAGATTAGAAAAACCCCCAAAACACACTGCAACGAAGGGGAAAGTATTAATTTTTTATATAAAATCATCTAGCATTTCCTTAAAGGAATATTCCCTGCCTCCACAGGTGTGAAAACATGGATGATCTTTTAATGAGAGTCATTAGAATATGAAAGATTGTATTGTAAATTTGAGGAGCAGTTATTTTTCAATATTTTTTCCTCCATCCCATTACAAAGCAGTCAATGAAGTCCTCAGTTAATTTAATAAAATCCATTGCTTGTGTTCTCATACAGATGATTTCATAAAACCTGTAGCCTTATGATAAAACTACAGCCTTGTGACACAAAGAAAACTATAATACACAACTTTGTTCATAGACAAAAATTTTTGATAGCCTGAAATTACACTTTGAGATAAAAGGTCTGAAAGAGTTAAATGAACCCAGAATAGGATCTCTCCTGACTTGGCAATCGGCCATATTCCAGAAGCCTCACAACCTGAAAGTTCTAAATGGCATCTTCTGCAAGAAGCAAAAGGACTAACAACCAAATGGAAAGGAGAAAAGATAATTAAGGGAAAACAGTAAAGATCTTCTGGGATACTTAAAATTCTAAAACATTTCTTTCTAATTATTTTTTTAATACATCAAGCA
The DNA here is from genome assembly GCA_013397245.1 of Thryothorus ludovicianus. Taxonomy (NCBI): domain Eukaryota; kingdom Metazoa; phylum Chordata; class Aves; order Passeriformes; family Certhiidae; genus Thryothorus; species Thryothorus ludovicianus. Next base: position 542,467 of record VZTB01014632.1, on the reverse strand, counting down.
GTGCCAGTACATGAGTCCACAACAGCAGTTTTATGTAGACTAAGTAAAAAAGTGGTCTAAGGGTTTATAGCATTCGACAACAAGGCAGATTCAGACTCAAGAGGTAGCTGTGGGTAATGTTGCTTAGTAGTATAATAGGAAGGCATGTACCAGAATAGCTTTTCTTTTCCTTATTCATTAACCCACAGTTTTTTCCTCCTGCTAAGCTAAGACTGACTGCATTAGGGAGAAATTGATTCCTATTTTAGTGTGTTGTTTAAACAGATCATGAATAAAAATATTTGTTTACTATCTTTAGTATATTACAAAACACTCTTAAGCTTATTTCAATCTAAGGATAATGATTACACTTTGCAAATATGTTCAAAAATGTAACTATTAAATTTCTTAATTAAAAAAATATCCAAATCTTTGGAAAACTAAAATTCTATGAAGAGTGATTTGTAGGAAAGCATAGTGAGTTTACTACCTCACATACATTTTTCTCTGAAGAAGGAACAGACTAAGAAAATGCAATGAAAAGGCAATGCTCAGCTAGCATACAATCACTAAAAATATGATTGGTCTGAATGTGAGAATGTTGTAATCCATTTAGCATTAAGAGGAAAAACAATCAGTGAATACAAAACCTTTGTGTTTGGTAAGGAAGCATTACAGCATCTGAAAAAAGAACAAACTGAGATTTATGACAACCTATACTCCTGTATTTCAGTGTATCAGTTCAAGCAGTAAAGGCTCATCATACAAAACACTATCAAAATTAGTTTTTAAATAAAAACATTTTCATAAGAAAATAAAAGATAGATGATGGTTGGCATAAGAAGAAACTTTGTGTGTTGCAAACTTAAAAAAAGTATATAAAGAGAATTCAATTATATTGTTTCCTATAGTTTACATTTCAGGAAAGAAACAACTCTACATCCTTAAAAGAAAATGATGTTAAAATTTATATAGATCAGTGCAGAGGTAATAAAAAAGAACCATTATCTTGGGAAAAATGCATAATTTCTGCTGATGTGATATATAAGACTATTAAAATAAGCTTATACACACTGCTGACAATAGAAGATAGCATAAAGTTTGGGATCAAATACCCTACATCCTGGGAGTGAAACATTAATCCTGTTTTAAAGGATTACTCCTTATTTTCCTACCCTATTCCAAAAAACGTAAAAGTTTTTATGACGCAATACGCACACTCTTTCATGACCATGAAAGCATTAATATCCATAGAAGAGAAAATTAATGCTCTTCTAAATGATACTCTACAACAAATATTGAATAGACTACAATAAAATCTAATTCTTTGATGAACAATTATGTGACACAGTCACATTTTCAAAGTGCCTAAAAGACAGTTTCTAGAGTATGTTTATATACCTAAATATTTCAGGCATTATTTCAATGCATTTTTATTTTGGGGATCTTTCTCTGATTTGGAAATCCAAGTTGATGCAAAAATATCTATCTCCACCTTGTTAACAAAACTGTATGATGTATCCCATACAAAACTCAGCGAATATGCCTTGGGTAAACTAACTGTGCAAATTTGTGAAATTTGTCAAATAATTCCATATACTTTAAAGGAGAAAATAACTGCATGCCAAAAACATAGGAAGAAAAATTTATTTTAAAACTGTTTTGATTTCTGGATTTCTAATGCACTAGATAAGTCACCACATAATACTAGAACAGCAAAATTTAAAAATAATAGCATATGAACGGAAACAGAAATTTTTACCAAACAAAATCCATACATGAGATGTTTTCATGTTGTTTTTTAATTCTCATTCATACCTAAAGGAGAAATTGCCTAAAACCCACAGTTTGGCATGAGCTAATACGTTATGTGGTTTAGGATCATGTACACCAAGTTAGGCTGAAAAGGACCTTTGTGTAAATGGTTTGATATCTGTTGTCTAGGCTGTCACTATATGTGTTATAAAATGGTCCCCAAAATTGCCCATTTGTTTAATAGTTTCCTAGAATCCTCTCAAATTCCAAAATCAATGAACAATTCACTGAAGTTGAAATCCAGCAAAGGCAGAATTGACTGCGCCTCTCATGCATCCATGTCTGTAATAAATACTAATGCCCTGCTATTTGCCAAAGGCTTGCTGATATCTTCAACTCTCAGTCGCAGCAATTAATTGAGATTCAAATAATTTATTCCAGGAAATCCTGAATGGGGAATAATAATAAAATCATACAAAGATAGAGATATTGTCAGGGAAAATTTGAGAACTCCAGTGACCCGTCTATAAACCTTTTTAATAAGCCATCTCGGGGACAGTAATTCTAGTTGGACATGCACACAGGAAGATATTGGCTGTTGAGAGCAGATCATATCAGACTGCCTCAAAATGTATGTAGATATGACTTCGATCCCTCCAGCATAAGCAGTAACTTGGTACAATCTATTCTTCTGTTGGATAACAATATAGGCACATAATGAACTCTGAAGATAATGAGGAAGCAGAAAATATTAAAGCAGGGATATTAAAAAAAACTTTAGATGTAATTATTGTACCAATATAAAAGATGTTTATATAAAGGTGTTTAAAACATTGTATATTGAGGAATGTGAGAGTGTAGGAAGGCATTAATAGATTTCTTAAAAAATAAATAATGAATTCCCACCATATTTTGCTGCTTTTGTTTAATATAAAATGAATGTTTATTTTTTGTTTTCCTCTTAAAAATAAGTTTGGATAGATGCATATTAAGATAGGATAGCAATCTCACTTAGGACATAATAGGTGAAATACAAAGATTTAAAGAAGTATAATTATGACCTTGTGCCAGCTAAGACAATGACTGCCAAAACCACTTAGGTAGAAAGTTTCTTAATCAGTCTATTGAGATACTAAAAAAAGAGGGCAATTAATTGCCCGCCCTCCTGAAAAGAGGGAGGAAAAGAACATCTGCTCTCTTTTCCTAAATGCATGAGACTCCTGCTATTCCTCTTCTCAAAGCAAATATTTTATATCCAGAAGGATATGACTCTTTATTGCATTTCTCTGGAAAATTAGTAGTAGCAGTAGTAGTAGCAGATGTAGTTGCAGTAGTCATAGTGTTACCACTAATAATAACAACAGCAATTGATAATAACAGAATCAGAGAATGGGGGTTGAGTTGAAAGGCACATTAAAAATCCTTTCTTTCCAATCTTCTTGTCCATGGCAGGGACACCTCTCATTAGATCACGTTGTCCAGCACTGTAGCCAACCTGGCCTTGAGCCCTGCCAAGGATGGGGCATACAGAACTCCTCTTGGCAACTTGTTCCTGTGCTTCATCACCCTAACATCTAATCTGAACCAGCTATGTCTCAGTTTGAAGTCCTTCCCTCTTGTCCAATCACTGTTGTTCCTATGAGAAATAGGTCCCCTTCAGATATTGGAAGGCTGCTACGAGATGTTTATGCATCCTTCTCCTCTCCAAGCTAAACAATCTCAGGTTTTTCAACCTGTAAATATTATCATTATCATCTTCACCACAACAGTAATAACAACTGGGTTAGAAGCCTTTTAACTCTGCTTATTTTGGCCTATTTCTGGAACCCAAGCTCAACACCCTTACCAGACTACTCAATTATTTCAGATCCTCTCTTGCCCCAAAGAGTCTGTCAGAAGTTCTATCAGTGATTAATTTTGTACTGGTTGATTTCACATCTCCCACTTGACCTTCCGACCTTCCCCAGGACTTCAGAGAAGGCCAAACACAAAATATTGTCTTGATATATTTATGTTAACTCTTGTAACAACCACTATTGGTCTTTTCTGAAATTCTAATCAAAAGCAGATAAACATTATATTAAAAATATATGGATATTCTAAACTAATTATCTTAATGACTAATAAGAAAATATCTGTCAATATCTGCAGATGGTAAAGGTGAATTGGGTCATTAAATCTTTTTATCATCTGATTGTTTTAATATTACTCTGTATATTGCTATCCTTTTCTATTAAGTGGGAAAATTGCTACATCTAAGTAAAATTATGAATAGAAGTCCATTTATCATAAAAGCCCCTGTATTAACTACAAAAGTCCATACTCTGAAATACTTTCTAATTGTACTGCTTCTGAACTATGTCTAGAATAATTTCATTTATTTAATAATTTTATTTATTTAACTACTGCAAATACTAACAAAACCAGTTCCTGATGATTGCATTTGTTTCAGTCATCAACTAGATGATTTTTTAGATTCGTCTGGTTGATGAATCTTGATTTTTACAAGACTAGAAGTTTTATGTAGACTGTTTTCTTCTCAGTTAAATAAATAAAAGTTCCTCTAGCTTCAATACACCTAGTTTTAAGAGGTGTGATAAAAGATAAATGCTGTTAATCCAGAATTAATTTAGAGTTTCTAAAATGTTAATGCTTCCTAGAATCTGTATTTTTTTTGCTATTTTTCAATACTTAATTTAATGGAGAAGAACTTTGGGAAAGTAATATAGATTTTTATATTTGATTTCTTTAAATAAAAAATCAGTCAGTTCAAAAGAATACTGATTGCACATGAGAGATCAAAACTTGATTCTATTGTACTGTAAAACTGTTAGAGTAGATTTGACTGTATCATGATTTAGTAAATACATCTTGGAGAAATGGTTGTTAGGTTCCTTATGTAGTTAGGGCCAAGTGCCATTTCCAATGCCAAGAAGTTTTTGTAAAAGAAAAAGAAAAATATTAATGAAAGAACCATCCTCCACCCTCCTCACCCTCCCAGCCTGAAATGAGTGCCAGTCCTTTTCCCTTTATTTGGCTGGAATAACAACCATTCCTATCTATCATTTATGTCCCCACAGTTGACAGGTGCTGTAAATGCTTGCCTAGGTTCAGGAAGAAGATGAATTTTCCAAGTGTGTCAAAAAAAACTTAATGCAGACCTCAAGCAGTGAGACGCTTAGTAGATGCAGAAACAAAGGCTGCAAAGGATTGATATTCATGGAGATATTTACTGTTTGAAGGCTGGGTGGCACAGCGAGCCAGACACACTGCTCACATGTGAAGACCCAGGTTCAGGTCACATTGTTCTGACCTGATGTGAAAATCAGGGTGCTGACAAAGTGCCTATCACACCAGAATTTACATATTTATAAACAGATATAACTGGGCTCAGCTAATAAACTGTGCCTGTCATAACAACAGAAAAGGAACATATCCATGCTGTTAGTGCCTCAGCTGAGCAACATAAATCTCCAGCTGTAGGAGGTATTTTCATTAAACAAACTAACTCACTCATCTGACATCGCATAAACATGCCCTCAGAAAGCAGCACAAAGAATTTGACTCAGATTCTGAGGAATTTGCCTAAGCTCTGATACTTGGTGTGACAATTAAGATGAACAGACTAAAAGGGACTGAGATTTTGGGATTAGAGAATCCAAGCACCTATGGAAGGACAATTAAAGACGGTGGAATGGGGAGGGACAAGAAGTGCTCAGCAGTGGTTAATTATAGAAAAAAATTCTCTCCCTTCCACAGACCTAAAAATTTCATATTAAAATTTCTAAGAAAAATACAACCCCTTCCACAAGTACTGGTACCTTAAACCAGAAAACTCCATGGTTAACCTAGACAATCTAAAGGCTGTCTGTTCTAAAGCAACCTGTATCTAAGCAAGCAGAAGATTCACCATGGGCATGAAAAATACAAATAAAATTATACTAAAATGAACTTTTAGGAAAATTTATGTTACACAATGTGGAAGAAAAACAGACCTGAATACAGCCTATTATTAGATGAAGACCAGTGAATTCTAAAATATTCAACTGCTAAATGTAGATGGGTTCCTAGAGAGGTCAAATGGGGTTTATAGATCAGGATTTTGAGAACATATCCATAAAACAGCACATTGCTTACTGTGGCAGTTTATTATTCAGATATCATGTATGTTTGCAGCTAAACTACACCTAATCGAGAATGAGCTAATTTTGCAACAAAATCTATTTATAAGGAAGAAGACCCAGAGGGCCTACTCCTGATATGCAGGATACTAGGTAAAACTTATTTTCCCACTAGCTTTTTTGAGACATTGTATCAGAATAAAACTATTTTTTAGAAATTTATGAGTTCAGCAGAATCACCTTCAAACTTAAGGCATCCCAACAAGGAAGAAAAAAAAATAGAAAAAGAAGAAAAAAAGGAAAGATGTGGATTCTGTCTAGAGAAATTATAAGTAGAATTAGCATTCATTACTTTTTCTTCTCTCTACAACTAATCCAAATTCAACAGACATTCTATAACATACTAATGCAAACAAAGGTAGGAGCCAATCACAGGATCACAGGATTGTTGGGGTTGGAAGGAACTTCTGGAGATCATTTTCTTCAACTCTGCTTAAGAAAGTTCACCCAGAAGGGGCTGCACAGGGTCACATTCAGGTGGTTTTCAATATCTCCAGTGAAGGTGGCTCCACAATTTCTCTGGGCAGCCTGTTCCAGTGCTCTGCCACCCTCAAAGCAAAGCAAAGCATTTTGTCTTCATATTCAGATGGAACTTCCTGTGTTTCAGTTTGTGACCATTGACCCTAATCCTGTTGCTGGTCACACCAGTTAATTTTGTCACATTTGCTCCAAAAGTTGTCAAAACCACAAACAAATAATTTTTTTTCTTGATTTCTTATCAACAGGTGATGCTTTTAATAAGGGGAGCACACCCAGTCTTGTTTTTGTATTCATGGGACTGATAATTCAAACAAGTAACTTCATGAAAATCCTCATTCAAAAACTTGAACTTTTAACTCACAAAGCACATTAATCTCCTTAATGCTGTTGCAGTCTATTGAATTCTACTCTGGTACAAGTCTGGCTTCTTTGTCTTGTAATTAAATTTAATCTGGAGAGCTGGTAAGGAAAAAAAAAGGAAGAAGGGTATCCAGTGTAAAATAGATGCAAATAATCACAGTCAAAAATATGTTTTGTACAACAGCTTAGGCAACAACAAATTCCTTGGAGCCTGTCTGTGATTGCTTGCTGCTAATCATCATCAGTTTATGCTTGTTCTCATCCCCTTTGAAAATAATGAAGTGCAGCAAATTATTTTCATATTATAAGTCTATGTCAGAATCATATCTTTTCCCCCTGAGCTAAGATAATGTTTGTTTTTCTCTGACTTTTGACTAAAGTGCTCCAAGATCATTATTTGTACAGAAAGCTTTATATAAATCCAAGTTTTGTACTATGTGGATTTTTTTTCCATTTTTGTTATCATTATCAAAATGGCAGCACTATGGATTAGCACAATATCACAAAGCAAACAAGTCTGTGCTCTAGTCTTTGAAAATACAGGACTTTTGCATTCCTTTTTGTCACTAAATTGATAACCATTCGTAAAGAAAATAATCAGTTTGTGAGGTTTTACTGATGTTCTTGAAATGGAGTAGAACTCAGAGGCTGCACTCAGATATTTGTGCAGCATGGTCTGTGTATCTTGAGAAATAAATAACAGCCCTGTGATTCCCAGCACATAGTCAGATTCAAGCACTCCAGGAATCCACCTTCTTCATGGAAATTTGCTTTCCAAACTTTTTGTCTATTTCAAACTACTTCAGGCA
>VZTB01014632.1:491862-534884 GCA_013397245.1 Thryothorus ludovicianus | reverse complement strand
CAGTCAAGCACAAGAGAAAGCCTAGTCAACTGCATGGATCACATTCTGCTCCACCTTGCAATAATTCCAATGATTTTAGCGGCCAGCTGTATGAAGAGATATAACTGCTCTTTTTATGTTGATCCTGCACAAAGATGTGTCCCATGGGGAGTGTTAAAGTGGGAACAAGAGACAGAGACATTATGCTCCTTGCTTTCAGCTAGTACTGCAGCAGAAAATAAAATGCTGAGGAAACTCACTTACTTCTAAAGCAAATATTGAAAATGGTAAATGCTCTTTAACCTGTATTCAACTTGGTTTTGCTGTGACTTCAACAGTTTTCATTCAGCATTGTTTATAGCAAGAAACAAAATACTCCTGCCTTTTAATATCCTACTATGTAACGAAAATCTATGCTTGTAAATAGTTAGCTCTACAAAATTTATATGAAATCCTGTATACATGTAAATGAGCCCTGAAGTGCACTAAAAGAATTAGGAAAAACAAAACAAAAAATCCTGTCATTTAAAAAAGAAAGAAGTTGTGAAGTTGTTTGTAAGATTTCAGTTTTGTGGAAATCACACAAATAGATCTAACATGTGACTGTAAAAATGTGCTTACAGAGAAACTTTTACATTGTAAATACACCTCTGTTCATCCAAGGTGCATTAAAAAAGATAACCTAACTAAATCACATCTGCACTGAAGAAGTTTTGTTCCTGATTTAAACAGCACTGAGATTACAACCATTTTCAGTGATTTTGAACTGCAATTGACCACAGAAAAGAAACTATCTCTGTTCTTATAGTATCTTTCAGAAACAAAAATGTTATGTTTTTTAAAAACTGCGTAAGTTGTATTATCAGAATACTATATCTCAGAACATAAAAACGTAATTCACAGAGGTATTTTCATTATTCATTTATTCATTTGGTTGTTTTCATACATTTGTCTCTAGTTTGTTTTTGTCCTTTTCTTTTACATTTAATTACATAATCCTGTAGGTAGATATCAACAAAAAATAAAAATCAGCACATGCTTTTTCCCAAAAGGTGTTATGGTGTTATTGTTGTTTAAAAACAAAAATCATATTATGATATAGTTAACTATTACGATTAAATAGAACTACTAATCTGATACAACTCTAAAATTCACAAGATTGGTGATATCTTTTTTGCAAAAGACATGATGATGGAATATAGAGTATTCTCAGCATATCACCTGGACAGTTATTTTAACCGGAAGGCACTGGTGTTGCAAAAACTAAACTAAATCTGGGTTTCAAGGTGAACTCAACACCTCACTGAATACTTGAGCGAAAGTATTATAGAGTATATATAAATATCTTGTTTAGAAACCAGTCTCAAACTCCAAAAAGTTGTACAAATGGGAGGGGCAGCTAGTTCAAGTTGGGTGTGGCTGCCTTTGTCAGATTTTTTTCTCTCTTTTGGCAACAATAATGCTTCCTACAAAAATCAGGCCTAGAAACACAAGGAAGCTTCTGTGCCCAGGAAAATGTAGATGCTGGAGAAGAGTCAGGCTTCTGTTTCCATCAGAATTTGATTTTAAAGCTAACTTTTCTTACATCTGGAATCTGCAGGCACAGTGCCTGTCAGAAGAAAAAAACAGAAGAAACGGTAAGAACATAAGCTATTTTATAGTGTTCACATTTAAACAATATGGAGCGGGGACTTTCTATGGATTCATCCATAAGTCGGGTAACCTATGTTCCAAAAGGAAAGAGAACATTATCTATTTCCAGTGGAAAGAAGTGGGGGGGCAGGATTTCTTTTGCTTCTGCTTTTTTTGTAGGGTTTTTTGGGTGGGGCTTTTGTTTTCTCTGTTTGGTTTGTTTGTTGGTGTTTTTAAAGGGGTAGGGAGTTTGCATTGTGTTGCATAACCAAAGTAGATTCCATGATATCCATTTATATTGGCAACACTAAGTATTTTTGTACAAATGCAGATATTGAGAAAATCCTGTCAGAGGCATTTTAACTCCACACATCAATAAGAATTTATTTAAGATCCACAGTTTCTTGTGAACTTTTCATGTCCTTAAAAAATCCTATTTTTTTTCACTCTGTCTGCAATAGATGAGTTTTACTTCTGCCACCAACTTTATAGCTCTAGCTCACATATTTACAGAACAGCATATTCCCCTTGGAGGTGGCCCAGGAGATATAGTCCCACTCCCTGATTCTTCCCTGGCAAGTAAACCAACCACCCAGGGAAAGATCACCAGATGCCAAACACACATGCATTACTGTACTGTTCACCCACTCATGTAATGATGACTGGTGCAGGGAATCTTGAATGCCAAAACTGAGGAAAATTGAATCTAATGTATTAATACAATTAGCAAAAAACTCCAGCTTATCCAGAACCTCTGCCTTTTTCCACCATATTGATATTTGATAAGATCTTTAAAATCAATTTCTACTTGTAACAAAATTAAAACCATAGGAGAAAAAATAATTTAAAAACAAAGTCAAAGAAGTCTGTCTGCAGCAGATTTCACATTGTGTTAGTAAAATTCAGGAATATAGGAACATAAAGGAAAGAAGGAATTCAGAAAAATAATGAGTAGTATCTCAGAAAAAGCTTCTTAAGGTTTAATCAAAGTGATGTATATAGTAAGATTTCCTCAGAGACAACACACTTTTAAAACATCTGTAGAAATAATCTCTTGCTTGAGTCATTTGTGAAAAGAAATAATGACTTCCTGCATTTTTTTAAGCAGGTATAATGATTGTGATCATTTTGAGCAATTCTGTGCAGCATTGGTAATGATTTAGTGACCTTTAAAGGTCCCTTCCTACCGAAAGTATTCTATGATTTTATGAAAAACCATAGTGATAGACATTTCTATTTCATAATTTCTGCTGGGTTTTGCCTTTCTTTATATCATGGACCCAAAAACAGTAGGAAAAATGTGCTCACAGAATACACTTGCAATAGTCACCACATCCTGACTCAGCACTGTTGCAGAACATAAAACTTTAAAGAGAGACTTGGTTGTAACACTTTTCATTTGTGCAGACACAGCACAAGGTCATGAGTGAAACAAAATGGCTGTCAAGGTTATTCCCACCAAGATAATTAATTATTCAGGCTGTGATGGCTGCAGAAGAACTCTGCTTTGTTTTGTCCATGGGAAGGCTTTTTGCAGCAAGGAGAAAGGAAACTTCCTGCAACTTTATAGCTTACACAAAAGGGTCAGACACAGTTCTAGGTACCAATTATAAGAAGGACCGAAAAGATGTTATAGAAGAAATTTTATGACTATGTGGCAGCAGTGCCTAGTAAGGTATTCAGATACATACCTAACCTAAATTGTAGACTGACATCAGACCAAGATAACAAGTAGAGCAATAACAGAAGAAGTAGTAGTTTAGTCCGTTTCCATTAATGAAAAATATATTAATTTTATTTAGTATTCATTTAGAACTGACAAAAACAACAATAAAAGCTTTTGTGAAAACTTAATCTTGTACTCTTATTGGCATTTCTTCAGTACTTTTTATGAAATAGAAAACTTGACCTTTTCCCAGTGCCATTATTTATTAACAGTTTCAAAATTAAATTTTTTAATGAGCAATGATTTTTTCATAAAAAATGTTATTGGAAATAATGATCATTACATCAAGTAGAAGTACTGTGCAGGATTTCTATTTTCAGAACTGGAAATTAAAACTGATTGTTAAAATGCAAGAGTGAGATATGACTTTTTTGAAATGCAATGCAAGGGTCTGTGTTGTGTGTCAGTAGGTGCAGATCATCAATTTATTTTTTGCACTCTTACATCAGCTACCAATAGCATGGCCCAGCTACTCCAGTGTGGGCTGAACACAGCCTGTAGGTCAGAGGTGGCTGTACCTTTGCCTCTGTGTCCTAAACTGATGTGCTGCCACCCACAGAAGTGGCTCAGAACGCACAGCCAGCAGGAGCTGCTCTGCTGGTGTGTCAATGGAGGGGATTCCCACAGCTGGGATCTGATCCTGTCGATTCGACCATGCTGACTAAAACACAGCATCTGCTCACTCCTTATGAATTTTTAACACACTGACTCTACATTAACATTTAATTAGAGCTTGATTATATTTACTAGACTTTAGGGTAAAGCTTTCAAGCAATGGAAAGTTAATGTTTAATAACAAGAACATGGAAAAATAAACCTGCTTTTTTACTACAGTTTTGTCTTTTTGTTTCATTGGTCTTTTGCAGAAGTGTAATTTTTCACCAAAGAGAGAGGAGATGCTTTGGCTTGCACCCTATAAGGTTACATACATCAACCCCAAATACAGATAAATGCAGAGTGGAGGAATGCACTTAGAGAAGATAGATCATTAAGTCCTTCTAGAAATGGCTTGCAAGAATCACATGTCTCAGCAATGAAACAAGTATTCACATCTCATCTGATCTCAGAACTTAATGTAGGAGCTAGGTCTCTCTCTCTACTAGCCTTTTTGTTCTGTAGAGATTTTTTTATCTCTTAAGATCTCTTTTTAATTTATTCAAAACACTGAGTGAAAGGCTATGATTTCTTCCCTCAGTCTACTGGCCATGATCCTTGCATTAAAACCCAGGATACTGTTAGCCTTCTCTGCTGCAGGGGCAAGAAGCTTTACATGGCTGGGGCAGCTGCTTCATGGCTTGTTGGGATCAAGGGCCATTGACAATGTTCCTTGCTAGACTGACTGCAGAAAGGACTTAAATAAGTGGGCAACCTCCTCACTTAGTTTCTTGAAAATTCTATTATTTTCAATGTACTGAAAATTGCTGATATCACCACCTGCATTCTTTCATTTCTCAAAACTCACGCAGTTATTTTGTTTCTGGTCAGAGATGTATTCTGACAGAATATGAACTTGCTGCGTTTGGATGCTGGCATGCAGCCACAAGCCTTAACAGGTACTTCACTGTCTATCACACCAGGAGGAGCATCGGGGGATGTGCTGATACTGCTGCTCCAGGGTCGGGAGCTCTGAGTTCTGTGCTCATTAATTGGAGATGCGACAGGCAGCTTCCCAAAGCACTGTACTGCTTGGCAGCTACAGAGGCTAAACATGATTTACCCTCTCCTTTTAGCTACTGGAGGGAGGCAAAGATGAACAATAACTCAAGTAGCACAATGTTTTCTGTTGGAAGCTACTCTGGAGTACCCAGGCAAATGTGCTTCTCGATGATTTGGATAGGGCCAAGGGAGGGTTCTGTAGCTCTACTGACCTGCAATATGCATCTGCAGGCTGGTGCAGCCCTGCTGCCCTGAAGCTTCATTAAGGATACAAATTGCACTATATTACAGCTTTTATCTGTGTGACAGATTTCTGTTACTGGTTATCCTCCACAAGCAATCCCAATGAAGACTGTGAGATTGTTCGTGTGGGAGTCCAAGAACTGCCTCTTATTTCCTCAGCTGCAGAACAAGCCTGCCTCTTTGACTCCTGTTGTGGTTTTTTTACCTCTCCAATTGTGTCTGACATTGAGGTGTTTCTCAGCCCCACCTGTTCATCCTTGACACTCAATTGAAAACAGCCAACAGAGCTGATCAGCTGAAAGTGGATGAAGAAATCTGCATTTACAGCAGAAAGAGAAGTTGTTATGTTAATCATAAGTACAAGGAGTAGTGTAAAAGTGCTAACAGTATGAAAACAGTAATCACATGGACAATGTACCCAGGTAGATGGGGCAAGAAAGAGCACTTCCTATTGACTGTGATGTCTGGTTTGCACTCAAACTGATCTGTAAACCTGAACATTGTACAGGGAGAGTGATGACACCCATTAACCTTCACATTACTGTGAGGTAATGAACCACTCTTGGATTTCATCATCTCCTGTGGAAACACTCAAGTTACTGCAGATTGAGTCTGAGTGCAGGGGTGTGCAAGATCTCAATCTGTATTGCACAGTCTGGAGAGACTGAATGTGACAACACAAGAAGAGTGTCACTAATTTATATAAATATGAGGCACCCTACACTACACCCTACACTATTTATCTGTTTTATGATCAGTACCCTGGATAGGGAAAAATGATATTTCCTCTACTGCAACAAGTTACTATTTCATATCTCACAATGCTACATTTTCCTATTGGCATTTTTCATGCTTCTATAAGGTTTAGTGATACTTATATATGCACTGTATATGCAGAACTACTGCAAACCTAGAATATTTATTTTTTTCCCCAAGTACAAAGAAGCCCACTTTTATAAAAGATTAAAATTACAATATTTTATTATGAAAATGTATAGAAATGACAGCCAGTAATCAGGACTCAACAAGAAATATCTGTAGATAGACCCTGTAAGTTAGAGTCTCTTGGTTTATATACACAGATGAAATGTATTAACAGCTGGATTAAGAACTAGTGCAGCCTAGTTTATACAGTAAAGCAAGCTGTGAATGCCTGTAATTCAGTTTCCTTTCTGAATTATACTTTCTCTCATGAGCTCCCTTTTCTCTCATTTCTTAAACCTTAAAAAAAATTACCCCAAATCACTCTGCCCTATTTTTCAGTTAATCCCTGTAAATATTAAGATATTAACTACATATTACTGTAAAAATTAGATGCAGTGGGATGATATGATTAATATTTGTAGTGGTCTTGTTATGTGACATATGGAAACCCAGTGGATCTCTGTCCATAAGGTTAATAAAAAATGCCCTGTCTTCACTTCGAACAGCCTGATGTCTGAAAACTTACTAAACTTTGTATCTTCTGCATCTCTGTGTGATAAAGAGGTGAGTTGCTGAACAGATGGTGAATAAATGACTCTCACTTTTGCTGCTTTCACACTTCCCAGAAGCAAAGCTGACAAATTGTATTTGGAGCCTGGAATGTGATTTCTTTATTTAAACTATATGCTTAGCACTAACAAGGGAGCACTCAGGAACATTAATTCAAACATGCAGAGTGTCTCACTCTGGGTACTGTTTTTCAGCCTTTTTGAGAATTTATTATTTCCAGAAAATAATCATTGTATTTGTGTGCTAAAAACATAGTCACGTTCTCTTCGTTCAGGTGTCAAAAATTACTAGAGTCATTGTTTGTATCTATACATATATACAGAAATAAATAAAGGTATCTATGTATTCTGTATGTAGAAGATAACTCTTGAAATAAATGGTATTTCTATGTTTGAAAATGTAGTCCTAAAACCTACAATATATTCATCCAAACAAATAACCTAATCCTTCAGGGAAATGCATTCCAACCTCTTCCTTTTTCTTTATCATAATATTCTTTTTCATACTGTGCCTATTTTTACTGCCTCCATCCACAATGAATTCAGTATTCTAATGCTTCAAACCATTAGCTTAATAATGTGGTGTTCTGCCTCACTTCTCTTTACAGTGCTATTGTTTTTGCATTGTTTCATTCCTCTTTGCTCCTCGAGCACATTCCTCAAAGCACATTGCCCTGTCACCAAATGCTACTGCATCCATCACCCCTCTCTTTTCTATTTCTTATCTGCTTCAGATAACATTTTCCTCACCTTTGTTAACTTTGTTACCAGCTGAGCTAGTCATTTAGATTTCAAAAGTGCTTGGCATCATATAAGACAGGTGACTGAATTAGGAACAGAATTTCTGCCATACTTCTCTTTGTGGTACACCTCTCAGCATTGAATTATTCCTGCTGGAAAGGTATTGGGCCACATGGAAAAGAAACTAAAACATAACTTGCACTGTGGACATTTACTGGGCGTGCCAGTTCTCTCAGAAGGTAGGTGCTGTAATTCTGGTTGTAATCTATTCTCCTCCATCCTTCTCAAGCAGATATTCCTGGTTACAACTTCAGAAGTCCATGTGTAGTTATTCTCTGCTAGAACATCCTGCTGCCATGAAGGCTTGGATTATTAACACAGTTGCAAAAGTAGAATGACACAATGTATTAATAATTAATCAAAACAATCTCTATAAGCATGACTTTTTTCCCAAAGAGGGAAAAATATATTACTTTACAAATGGCGGTTCCTTATTCACATTTTTACAAAACTGTCATATAAAGTGATTGAAGTTTAGACTTCTCAAAACAGATTATATTCAGGTTTCTTTGTGATAGCCATCATTCAAAGTAAGTTGGTTTTGATATATTCTCTTTTGCTTTCTTTATTTTGTTCTGGTTTACTCAATCATTTAAAATTCCCATAAGTGTAGCATTTTGAAAGCCATTCACTAAAAGCATATGTTGAAAATGGTACTTGCTTTACTTGACCATGTGGTAATTTAGCCTGATTTTTGCTATCTGGTAATGGTCAAAACCATCAAGGGATTATTCAAAGGTCAAAACAAGGCATAAGTAAAGCAAATTCCTGCAACTGGCCATTACAAGAAGTAAATAAAGCATTTGCAATTGCTCCATATATATACTTGATAAATATAATAATGCCAGGAATAGGAGACAAGTTGTGTGTACTCTCTCCTGAGCAAGAAAAAGTCAAAAATCATCATCAGTGACTTGGCTAGAGGGATGATCAGTTACAGACTATTAAATCTTCTGCAAGGCTGGACAAAGATGGACCTTCAAAGACAAAGGAGGAGGAAAACAATGTCCTTCACAGTCCAGCTATTCCCAGAGAAATGCTACTCTTCCTGCAGTTCCGCTCACCTTCATTAAGGTCACTGTGATAGTATTTTCCTCTCTCTTTTAAAGGCTGGCAGAGTGATGCTATGGAGTGTTGTCAAATACCCAACTATTGCTTTTTAATTTTTTTTTATTTTTATGAGTGTCACATAATTAGAGATAAACAATCATTTCTTTTCCCCCCACATCCTCCTCTCAATACCATCCTCCCCCCAGTTCACCTGTTAAGGCATTTTATCAGAATTTTGGATTATGTAAATACTCTGCATTTTAACTATTACATAATAAACTCTCTTATGTGACTTCTCATTAATTAGATCTAGGTGGCATGGGCAGTTATAGGACAGATACAGTATAGGGTGGTTCATTAAAGAGACTGGTGATTATATGCAGTCTGCAGCTCAAAAAAATGGTACCTGTTAAGAGCATGTTAAGAGCTGTTGTGAAAAATATCTTGAATGGAAAACTTGGAAAATAGTTGAAATCTCTGAATCAACATGGTAAATTCACTTTATTAAACAGGTTGTCTACTGCTGTGAGCAAGGGCTTCCTAAAACTCCACATTTTTAACGTATAAAGGGAGAAGGGCTCAATATTCTATTTATAAAATGCTCATAAGTGAAGAGAAGCTGACTATTAAAGAAAGATTTCTGTGCTTTTTTGTGCTTTTATGTTCCACATACGCTGCACACTATGATCAATGGTGATACTCTCAACTTTAAAAAAAGAGTTTTTGCTCTAATAAACCCTGAAAAGATTCATCCTGGAAGAGAAAAATATATAGCTATTAGTTTTCACTAGCATGTACCTGTTAACCATTATTGATTCTGGTAACTGGGAATGCTGTAGTTTATTAATGGAATCAATTTTTTTGTTTGGTTGCTTGCTTTTTTGTGTTTGTTTCAGGTATTTTTTGGTTTGGGCTTTTTTTTCCAGGTTTCAGGCTTCCTTTCTTGTACTGGCATTTTGCACAGGACCTTCTCAAACTAATAGTGAGATGTCATCTCTTTCAGTTACAGTGGCATCTGGAAGAAGTCCAGCACGCTGCTCCTCATCCCTCTTGCCTTCCCTCCTTCTCCTCAGCTGTTTTCTCATAAATACTGGCAGGATAAGGGGTTAAAGCCCTTCAAGTCATGTCTCCCCAGGACACTGCCCAGAATGCTTTAGGAAAGATAAAAGTCCTTCTTCTCCTACCCTGCTTCCAATAACCATCCTGGACAATAAAATTTCCCTGGATGTTTCATTTCAATTGAATTCGCGTGGACAGCCCTAATGACACCAAAGATAGGATTTGTAATGGGTTCTTCCAAATTAGGGTATAAAGTTCTTTCTTCACTGCTTTTTTGTGAATCAGAGTTAGGTTTTTTTAGGTTAGAGATTTTAAAGGAAAGAGTAAATATCTCCTAAAAGATACCGTTGAAGAAAACGACCATAAAACCTCCAGATATTTAAAGGTAGGAACATTATAGTATAGATGATTATGGCAAAGTTTATCAATATATCATCTATGGAGATAAGGAGATTCTGTTGCTTAGCATGCATAATTCAAAAAAGTGAAGCAGATCTGTAGGGTAGATTTTTCCTTTGGCACAGGTTCACTGCATTAAATGCACAGGTTTACAAATATGTCTTGGATAAAGTATATGAAAATAATGCTGCATAGAAGATCTCTCTACTGTTAGAAACATGTAAGAACATAACAACATTTAATGAGTTTAGTAGGCAGTAAATTAAATTTGACCTTCAAGTGCAACACCGTGTAAAAGCCTGTGATTTTGCATGCAAGGCAGAGTTATTTCACAGCCTAAATAGCCAAGAAAAATGATCACACTGGTGTAGCTTGTCCAACTCAGCAAGCATCTGAGAAGTACAAGTAAAAGGGAAAAGAAGACTGTATAAGTTGTTGCAAAGTGTGGTATTATAGGAACAAAATTAAATAAGGCACAATAAAATTCAAGCTACTATATAAAAAAACCTGGTATGTCTAAGGATATAATGGAAACAGTAACAGTTCAGATGAATAATTTAGGGTTGGACTGGACACAGTATATCATAGACAAGCAATCTTGCTTTGGCAGAGGACTGGACAAATGACTTTGTAGGTCTCTTCCATTACCAATTCTTTTCATTCAATGCTCTTTGTAGACCAATGTTAAGTACCTCTAAAAGGCAATAGAAAGATTACAGCTCCATTTATTTCTTGTCCTAAAAGCTAGTCTTCGATCACACAGCAGTGAGATACCATGTCTATTAGCTCCTGTTGTTTACTCTGGAATGAAAAAATATTTAAGTACAATGGATAAAATAGGAGTTTTTAGTCAATCAAGGTGAATTACTCCAAGAGTTTATGCCAACACAGTAACACTCTATCTTTTAAGATGAGTAATGTTTTAGAAATTGTTACAGTTGCTAAGTTATAATTTCATTACAGACCATCAACTGAAAAATATTTATCTTGGCTTCAGGAAGAGTTAAAGAAACAAAACTATGGGTTAACCCATTAATCCTTGAGCAAAATCATAGTCATCTCAAGATAACTATAAGTATACATATATACTTTGCATGCTTTATGTACAAAGTACACTTTTTATACTGCTCTTTAAGGCAGTATACAAAATCACCTAAGGGGAACTCCGTAAAAGTGTGTATTTGGAACATTTCACAAGGCTTTTTCCAGGAGATGGAGTAATTAGGTGTCTCTGGCATCCTAAAATTCAGGTTAGGAGAATATATTTACCCATGTTCTGCAATCTCTTTGATCTTTTATCACCCAAACTTATGATTTACATAAAATCTGGAAACTTTGTAAAATTTTACATTTTTTTGCTGAAGTTTTATCTTTAATTAATGTCTGCAAGATAATCAGGGATATTGTGATTTGTTTTAAATGTAGCAAATTTTATTCTGGTTAAATTATTAACTAATGTGTTAAATGCTTTGTTATTCGAGGCATTTTTTTCCTTCCTTAAACAGAGGAATTTGAAAACAGTATGGGATTTTTTTATGTGGTTTCAAATATCTGTTCCTATTTTGTTTGTCTTCATGATGAAGACATGTTTTTGAGTGTGAAGACAAACATAAGTGATAGCTTGACTCTTTTATTATTATTTTTTTAATGAGAGCTAATTATACCCCTACTCCCTGAGGTAAGAGTCATGTGTCTAACAAACTCCATAAATGTAATAAAACAGACGGTGCCTTCCCTGTCCAAGTGCCTCCTCAAAATTTAATTTGGGTTTGAAAAAGAAAATTTTAAATTCCATAGTTCACACATGTTCAATCATCTGAGGACCACATGTTTAAATAAACAAATTATGTCCTCCTGCCCTGTAACCTGCAGCTGAAATACACATATTTTTCTTCACATTAGAGGAATAGCCCCCTGTTTCAGGATTCCTTCCAGTGCTAAGGTTTATCTTATTTATTGCTTTACAGTGCCTTACTCCTTGAGATAGGAGAAAAGGCTCTTAGGGCCTTTCTGTCAAGAATTTGTTTGTAGCATCCAAGGGGAATTTGCTGCTTAGGGTAATTATTGGGACAAAATTCAAGAGGCCATCTCTGTCTGTTTGGTTTGATAGGAACAGTAAGGGAGAGAAAATCTAGTACTTAGTAGTTATGATAAAAAAATGCAAGTTTTGAACAGAAAGAATTGTGTCTTTTGAACTAGGAAAACCAAGAGCCTAAGACTGGAAGTATTTTATTTACATGTAGGTCACATAATGTAGAGGGTCAATTAATGTCAAGTTGTGTGATTGCTGACTGGATTTTCATCTCTGCTCTGCAGGCTATAGTATTAAACTGGAAAAAAAAAAGTCTGAAAACAAGAAAAAAGTCCATTGGAGAGCATTTTAAACCTGCAGTATGTTTTTGTGTCAGGGCAGTTATGCTTCCATAAAATTTTATAGGTCTAGTTTTATATACCTCATATTTTAATGTCTTATTTCATCAAAACAAATGTAATTTTTTCTTATTCAATCCCTAGTAGATTCTCCTTGAAAGTTATCTGGAATCTGAACTTCATGGACTTCATATCAGTTCTTAAAAATTTCTTTGTGAATCTCTAAAAATCCCTGAGTTAAAATGTGTTACCTACTATATATACACACAGATACACAGACATTTGTAAAACCAGAATTTTCCTAATAGAAGGAAATGAAAACAATACAGACTTGAAAGACTTTTATAATCAATAGGTACGAAAGGCTGCAACATTGTTTGTAGATTCCAAGTTGGGCTTTTTTTCTAATATTTTTTTAGGGAATCTCAATTTCGAAGACTGAATTAATTATATGAATAATACATATTAGTGCACACTATTAAGGATGTCTCTTGTTATGGGATGACCTAGTACAATGTCAGTCCAATAAAGAAATGTGGTGTATATATAGAGACTAATTTGATTTGAAGAATATTGAAAAATGGAAAGAGAAGCTTTTGTCTCATTTCTTTGGAAGATGGGAATAAAAAATATCTTCCTTTCAAATATATATAATATGACCAGTATTATTGCATGAAGAAGGGTGTTACCTACAGTCACTGAAAAAAAAATGAAAGAACTTGACAACAGACTATTGCTTATAAACAGAGTAAATTTAGATATAAGGAAGGACAATCATTACTCACAAAACAAAATTTGCCCTATCCAGGAATGAAAAAGTTTGATCTTCTAAGAAGGTATAAAAGAGCACAGATCCTTAGAAAAGAGAAGCAAGTTCAGGGAAGAATATAAAGTTCTTAAGATTCTTGAGCAAATCAGTGAGTGTCCCAGAGGGAGAGAGAACAAAAAGAGTAGTCATTGCCAAAGGGTTTAAATTATTATCTTTTAATCTTGCTAAAGAATGTAAAAGAAAGAAATCCTTGAAATCAGAATAATTCTTTCTGGTAAAATTCAGGTTTGAATTGGGCTCTGCAATCAGAATAAAGCATTGTTAGGCTTTGGAGAAAGTCAAGAGAATAACCGTCACTGTTTCTGTGATACTCCCAATGCTTCTTCAACTGTGATAAAACAGTTTAAATACTTGAATACTTGAAATTTCAAGTATTTTGGGACCTATGTTTTTCTCCTTTCTGCATCCTGTATACATGTAGATGTTAGCAGGATCTTTATCCTTCGTGAATGAAATATTGCTGGTATTTAAGCTAACACTTGGCTCAGCTGCAAGATGAAATTTGATCATATGGTATTTACTAATGTATTATTAATGGGCAGCTGAATGGCTTCAATAATATTTCTTAGTATTTATCATTCCCTACAAGGGTAAAAAAGACAGGTCCCCATTAATCTGGGTTATTTTAAATGAGCTACACAAAAGAGCTAAGTGGGCCCCTTATTTCCCCCACGTCATCCCACAGCAAGAAAATATGATGTGACAGGGATTTGTCTTGACTTATATTAAATGAAGAATGGGCCCGAAGTAGGCATAAAGCTGCCTTTCTTTAATGTCTTCTGATTGTTTCACTGAATTTATAAGGCTTTGGTGCATTAATAATCAGTCTTTGAGAATTCCCTGATATATCAACTAGTTATCTCCAAGGGACTACTGTTTGTCTGTAGTAACATTTATGTGCTTGGCTTAGAACACTAGTTCTATTTTTTGATGTATTTACTAAGTGTGTGTCTAGACTATATCATAATCCTCCACATAAAATAAATTGAAAGGGTTATTTTTATTAGTACATTATGTGAGCAGGTTAGAATGTTCAGGCTTTCCAGACTGACTGAAAATTTGGATGTCTGAGAGACAAAATCTGTCAATTACCTGACCACAAAACTTTCTCTCCTTTGTTAATAAACTTCAGTGTAAAGTGCTTGGTTATGCCACAGATACACTAATCACTTTTTAAAGTAATACAGATGATGGAATAAACTACAGGAAATTCTTAGGCTGGATTCTATTCTCTGTGCTGAATAGAAGCTTGACTAGAAGCTGCCCAAACACCAGAATCTCACAGTATAGCATCCTCCGCCCACTGAATATTGTTGACTCTACAATTGCAAATTCAAATGGATTCCTAGAAGGATTAGAATGATTTAGGATTCATGTTCACACACAATATGTCTTGATGGGTCACTGTGCATCTGCATAGGTTTCCAAATACCACTTCAGTCCATCTCTGGCTTTATCTACTCTTTAGATTTTGATCACATGAGTACCAATTAAGAATGAGTAAGAGGAAATTTAGACTAGTCTCCAGTAAAAGACTTTGATCTTAAAATTTCACAGGCTTATGAGAAGATTTTTCAAAGATGTTTAAGCCCTTTGAAGATCTGTCCTTAAAGTAAAGAAGCAAACTGGAAACCTGAGCACAAAGCACAAAGAGAAAAGACACACTTGGAGAACCACACAGAAAAATCAGAACTCACTTGTGAGTCACAAAATGTTAAGAACAAGGCAGGTTGCTCTGGCCCCCCACATGCTTTCTACTTCAATGAGATTAATAAAACCTAGCATGTACTCAGAGGGTGTAAGAAGAGTGAAACTTGACATATATCATTGTAGTATTCTGTAAACTGCAAATAACTGCAGACTACAAAGGATGGCTAAAATGAAACAGAATGAAGTATTGAATTTCACCATTTAATACTCAGGAAGAGGTTTTCCATGGATTTTTAAACCCAGCCCAGATTTATCTATACTTGTCTGCATAACAGTTCCATTACTCTGAATGATCCTGTGAAGGACACTTCATTCCTGGTGAGTCTGACCTGATTCTGCAAAATTGCAAGATCCATGGCAACAGGGCAGTTGAGAATCAAGTACTTGATTGCAGAGACCCTGAGAGTGTCTTAAGGCCATTCTGTGATGTGCCATCACTGGTATTGACTGAAAAGCCCACCACGCCGCAGTGTATTTGAGGACATTCTGGACTGATAGCTTCTGTTTTCTAAGAAGTTACTTTTTTTTTTTTTTAATTAAAAAAGGAAGTTTCCTACAAGACAGTCATCTTGCTGTTTGCCCCAGTCTAGTTGTTAAATATAAAAAGTTCCAAAATTCAATAAAATCTCATTTTGAAGAAGAGACAATAAGCTAGATGGAAGGATCTTCAAAGAGCAATATGTAAATATCTAAGTACAATTGCTGTGCCTGAAAATAAATAAATAAATAAATAATACATACATGAAATAAGGAGACTGTTACCAGTTTTGCTAGCAAAAGGTCAAAATCTTCCAAATGAAAAGCACTGATGCATCAAGGACAAAGAAACAGACTGCCTTGCAAACTATGTGGATTTCTATGGGAGTTTGTTTGTGTATATCCTGGGGGATCTGCAACACATTGAAAGAACTCATTTGGTCTTTGTATCCTAAATAGATGTTTCTGTTGCTAGGTGATGTAATATCCTTGTAACCCTAAGAACTCCAAGGACAATTACATTCAGTGACATTTCCATAGGCAGTAGTAAGCTGCTGGAAAAGTGTAATGGAAGAATTTTTTTAGTTGATGTTTCTTCTGGAAAACTTTTCAGTTCAATACACTTGAACTAATGCAGTAGATTTTCAATAGTATTTCTCTCATAAAAGCGTAGCTGCACTATTTTCACTCTTGAATTACTAGTCTTATCAGATGGCCTTTGGAAAGATTCAGCATTTATTTTTAAACCAAACTCTCTACTTAATACCATATTGGAGGGGAAATAGTCTTGAGTTACAGAAAGTACACTGGGAGGAGTTATTAAATTCTTGGTTGTGCAGTGAGCCATCCACTACAGTATATCTCAGGTCCTGATTATTCACCAATGTGTGCACTGGGAGAGGAAGAAAACAGAAGGAGGAAGAGAATGTTACAGATGGAATGATAAAAACAGAAAATAAATGTTGGCAAGAGAGTCAAACTTAGTTTAAACTTGTCTAGCCATGCAATTAAATTAAAGTATATTGATTGGTTTTGAACTTAATGCTTCACAGGAAGAAAAATCAAATATCTTCAAAACTACAGTATGCTATTGAAGATATCAAGATCCATGTTATAGTATCACAGGTGCACAGAGAGTTGAATGAAAAACTCTAAAATGAGTCTAGTAAGTGGGTCACTCCACATAGAGAGCCTCACAAGAAAAAAAGTTCTACAAAATAATTTTTAAAATTCCAATCAAACAAGAGCTCCACAATGTTCCTGCAATCTACCAGGGTTCCACTGATGTTACAGCTCTGAAATGAAAAGGTCTTGTTATGAATATGAGGGGAAAATGTAATAGTGTTAATGATTGGATACAGCTTATTTTACCTGTTTTATTGTTATAATATTAAAAACAAAGGTAATATCAATTACTGACAATAGAAACCCTTGCAATTCAAACAGAAGGAACACCACTTCTGGGATGCTAAAATAAAATTTTTCTGAGTTGTGATGGTTAAAAAATTTAAAAGTCCTTGGTAGAAGTCGCTGACATTTCTGTGTGTTTTCTGAGTCTGATCTGGTTCCAAGTGAAAAGCAGAAAAACAAAAAAGTAAGAGAGGAGGGATTTGCTTCTAAATATTTAGAAATTTTCTGTCAACTTAGATCAATCTTCCAAGACTTTTTTATTTTACTGAGCCAGTTGATTGACTAATGAAGAAAAAAAAAATCCAACTGAGATATTGTCTTTCGTGTCACAGAGCCCTCAATTCAAATATTTTGGATTTTGAAGTGAATAGTTTGTTCATGATCAAATTAGCAAAGGATTTGTTCATGATCAAATTATCAGATCTACTGTAGATTATAGAGATCAATGAGAAAATATCAAATGGTACTCAAAGCTCTATTGTCAAGGCTGCTGACTCATTTTTTTAATGCTACTGTAATATATGGTTTATTTTAACAGTTTATGACTGCTACCAATAACTGCTTATTTTATGATATTCATGAACTGTTTTCTTCTTTCTTGCAAAGCACATTTCACAATATATTGAAATGTTTGTCTCTTTGGATCAATAATAATTTGTTCATAACAAATTAAAAAATGTAAAAATCTGAAGACTTCAACTACAGGTTCAGCTATCTGTCCTGTTTTCTTTATGTAATAATTGCAGCAAATTTCCTTAATTTACTTTAGCTACTGTTTCTGAAAGAGTTGTTATCATATGCTTCAGTAGATGTCCAGCTGTGTACTCAAGATTGTTCACAAGAGAAAATTATGGTTTAAACAAAAGTCCCGATTTCTTACAGATGTTAGAACATGACTGGAAAGATGCCCATTTGTCCAATCTTGATATTTGGCATGGAAGACCCTGAAGTTTCAGATCCATGACTCTTGGTAAAATGGTCATGAAAAAACAAAAGAGCAATGTTAATACTAAGTAGAATAGGAAATAACTGTGTAAAATTCAATGACTATGTAAGGTTTGTCAGTACACTGGAAGCCAATCTGTGATAAGAAGCATGATTATTTAATGGATTTGTTTACAGTTTATTATGGTTTCCTGCACTCCATTGCCAACTGCATTCTGGTGCAATTATATCCACTTGGGATAATTGCTCTTTCTCTGAGAACTGCTCCTCCATTTTGGAGGAGTTTTTTGGAGTTTTTGTCCAGGTTTTAGGAGGACAGGAAGAGCAAGACTGATATGAAAAGCAGAATACTTCAGTACTGGAAAAAGAGAGGTAGTGTGAGGGAAAATAGATGAATTAGCTCCAGACGCTGTCTCTGAGACAGTTCTAGGAGGTGATGGAGAGAATGTGACTATCCTGGAAGATCAGACTTTCTGCAAGACACAGTGTAAAGTTTATTTCTGGTGACAACTGAATACTGCTTGACTGAAAAGTAAGTCCAAACAACAGAAATAACTCTGCAGAGGAATCTAAATGTAGTTAAGAAGGGAAGATTTGGTTTATGGGTTTTTTTTGTATTTTTAAAAATTTATGTACATAATATCTTGTTGCTTAGCAATATATTTAGATTAAAAATTTATATACTTCAATTAATAATAAACACTAGTTTTAGTGACTTCTGGAAAGAATATACCAGAAGACTCAAGAAAATGCCTGAGCAAATTGTACCTTATGTCTGTCACACAGTCCAGTGACTTACCACGCTGTGAAATCATGATAAAGAAGCAGTCCAGACTTTGAAGTCTGCTAATAGCCTGCAGGCAGAGCCATCCACAGGCTTTTTGAACAAGCATCCCTTTTGTTAACTTTTCCTGTCATGTGAGGATCCATGTTTATCTATCCCTCTTCCCAGGTGAATCTGATGATAGAGGAAATCTGGATAATAAAAAATGGCTTTTCATATTTATGCAGCTCACAGGTAGCGCTCCTACCTGCTCTAATAGCAGCTGTGCTACATCTACATCTCAGATAATCACTGCCCTTGTGCAGTGCTGCCTTCAGCAGCACTTTTTTCTGTGCCAAGCTATTTCTTAGCACTGCTTTTGACAAAGCCATGCTGGAGGTACATGGATCCATTTATCCTGCTCCACCTGATGTTGTATAATCTTTGCGCACAGGCACAGGAGCTTTGCTCTCTGAGTTCAGCAGTTTTCAAATGAGAATTGCTCTCACAGGCAGGTAAACTGCGGAGGCAGATGTGCCAGGACATGCCTTGCACAGCTCACAGAGAGGGTTGTGCACACCCATGGGAATCCTTCAAGGAGGCTGGATGCAGGCATCAGATAGACATAAAAAGGTGCCCTTGGTAGAACACAAACAGATGGATTCAGCAGTAGTAGTTCATCAATTGCTCTGTACAGCTATGTTTGCACGTCTAACACATAATTAAAAAACCCCTCCATTTTGCTCTGGTTGCTAAGTTAAATACTCTCGGAAATAGGTGTGCTGTGTAGAACTAAACTGACATTACATGAAGAAGCATTTACTGTCCTCCAGTTTATTAACATTTTATGCTAATATGCAGGGCAAATCCTTCACTTAATCATCACTACACAGATAAAAGCCTTCCAGTTGTAATACTCCATCTCTTGTTTCTCTAAAATTTTAGAGTTTGGAGAAAAGTGGTGTCACAGACATTGCTTTCTTTAATATTGCAATTTCTCAATTACTATAATTTAGTTAAAAGAAATGATTGTCTGAAATGGAATTTGAGACAACAATTATTATAACACAAAATTTAGGATTTTGAGAAAGGTGCTTTCTAAATGTCATTTAATAACTAATAATAATTTTCAGTTTTCGTATTTCTCTGTGATTCCTATTTATCTTTGACATATTCATAGAAAAATCATTTTGTTAAGAGAAATCTGAACAGTCATGCTCTAAGAATTTTCTGAGCTAACTTCTTTCTTAATACAAAAATGTTTCCATCTTGTTGGAGGGGAAAACCAGCGCCTTCAGCCTGTGTCAAATTGTACTGTTTGTGTGGTCACAAACAGATTTGAGAATTGGAGTTTCATTTACTGTTTGGTGAACATTGTTCATCTTTGCTGCCAAGGCAAGGTAGGATACTCTGACATCTGTAGTCACTGATACTTTCTTACTTGGAAATGAGAAGTCTTTTAGAATTCTTGGAAACCTAGCAATTGATTTTTTTGTGGTTTATCTTATTTGAGGCAGAAGCACAGGAAACCTTACAAGCTCAAACTTCTTCTTTCTGACGAGTACCTGAATTCTCTTACTTTAGACTGTGCCATGTTTCACTTGAAGCTTAGGATAATAATCAAGTTTATCAGGCATTGATCTTGCCTTCCACATATGAGTTATTGTGCATTAGTATGATAATTCTGTGCTTTTGATATAATCTGTCTCATAGCTGTGTTTCATTTTCCGTCCCAGAGAATTGTAGGATGACAGCATTCCAAACAAGTACCTTAAATATTTACAGAATGAGCTGAAACACTTTGTTGTGTTTTCTGAAAAATAACACAGACACAATTATGCTCTTACATGTTGCATTCTCAAACTCTACAAACCGTGTTTATGTTACAAAAAAAGTATGTTGCATTATACATGCAGTGAGAATGATAGACACAGTTCAACCTTTTTCACACATTCTGCTAAACAGTTAGTTAAAAGGGGCACTTTAGGTTTCTAGTCATGAGTTTCTCAATAAAACAAATATTGAAACATCACCACTGTTTTGGATTCATCACTTTGTATTTTGAACGCTCAGCAAGTTCAAAAATAATTATTATAAATGAAATTCAGTACAATTCAACTTGAGTAACAAACCATCATGCACACCTTCAATTCTGTTTTTAAGGAAAGGTCCAGGGAGTCGTGACCATAAACATGAACATTTTACTGTTTGATATCTCTAACAATGATCTGGATGAGGAGGTCAAATGTTTTGAAAGGGCAAGCATTAAAATGGGCTACCCAGGGTAATGCTGAAGTCACCATCCTTTGAAGTGCTCAAGAAATCAATGGACCTCACACTTAGTGCTATGCTGAAGTTGATGCAGTTATGTTCAATTAAAGGTTGGACTTGGTGAACTGAGAGGTCTTTTCTATCCTTAACAACTTTGTGATTCTAAGTCCAGAAAGCCTAGATGACATTTACATGGCAGCCAAATATGACAATCTAAGAGACATAGGAAAAAAAAAAAAAATCCAGCTCTGCCAACTATAAAAATCCAAATCAGTACCTCAGGAATCACGTTTTGAATTTTTTCAAGTGTTTGATGCATAGTTTTCTGTAAGCAATTCAGGGGAACCTTATCCCCCTTCATTCTCAGAGGAATAATTCTCATTCTTCCTAGAGTGTTCACACTCTAGTTTGAAATAATGTTTAATGGATGACTGATTAAACACATATTCTGAGAGTTGAACAAATCTTTTTTTTAGATAGGAAGAAATGCAGTGTAAATGACACCTGACCCCATCACAAATACTTTGCGTATTTCCAATGCATTCGTGTATTGCTGATAAATAAACAATCTAAACAAATACCTAATCTTTCTCCAGGCATCCCTTAATAATAGCAAGTAATAATAGCAAGTAATAGCAAGTCAATACTGTAGTGGACTGTTACCATTACCTGTCGTCAGCCCTTGATGACAGAAATTACTGTTTATGGCATAGAATGCTACACGGGGAAGAGATTCCAACTATTTTCCCATTTTTTAGCATCTAATATTCTGAGTAAAGAGATCAGTTCTCATGAAGTGATTTTGTTTAACAGAAACAGTCTTTGGCAGCAGGAAATACTTGGGTAGACTGGAAAAAGAAATTAATTTCCCACTTTACTAAAAACTTGGAACAAAGGCCAAACTCCCCTTGATTGGAAAGTCAGTGGGTTCTTGGGATTTTATCCTGGTACAGATCTGTCCTTTTGGTTTACAAAGCCCAAGCAGATTCCAGGCAATGCATCTAATTTCAGGTGTAAAACCAAGGTTGCAAAGGGTTCTTGACTTCACAGCACAGCTATCACTGGCTGAAATTAATTCAATAAACCTTAGGTTCTCAAGGGGGTTTCTTTTAGTCTTTTTTTTTTAATGGCTCCAAAAATACAAAACTTTTTCACATCTTCAGTACTATGGATATTTTGGTGGTCAGTCCTTCAGATATATATGATAGATTTTCCGTAGCATTTTAAACACAATTATTGCTTATTCAATAAAGCAGTAAAAATTACACAATAGAAACTGTATCTGTAGAAAGACCTGCCTTTGAGATCAACACCAAACAGGCTGGTTTTTATGAAGGGGACCTTGTATATGTTTTGTTTCAGCCTTTAGGTACTACTTTGGATTCTCACTCTGGTAGTTCAGGCTTGTCTTCTAAACCATCAACCCATCCTTGAGCCAACACCCCATGTCCCACAGCCCTTGTTATCTGACTTTTCTGTCAGTCTCAAAAGTACACTTTAACCTACAGTTTGTCTTTCTGATCCTCTTGTCCTCCTCTTGAAGTACATCAATATTTCTCTAGCCTTTAAGCATGTCAACCAGCAGTGCTCCTGTGGAAATTCTGCTCCGGATCCCTGCAGGAAAAATAAACTTCTCCCCAGCATTACAGCCACTCTGTTCTTGTAAGGCACTTTCAGATGAGAGATGGGCATTTATTTTGGTGACTTCAAAGACTCCTTTGTCCCCAAGGAACATAATCCCAGCCATTCTGGCTGATTGCTGACTCTGTACTCTGAGACATTAGGTGGCCACACAAAACCCAGCTGACATTCAAAAGCTGTTTGCTTGCAGCTACATGGCCTCGGGTTTCCATGCCACACACAGGCATCACAATTCATGTCGAGCTGTTACATAATCCTGGACACTTCCCAGCTCTTCCTCAGTGAAAACAAATGAAAAGAATTGTTTTCTTCTTTTTATTTCCTAAAACAATGTGCCATTTTGTCTCAAGTTCAGCTTGCAGAATGATTGTCAATGCTCTTGATATGTCTGGGTAGAGATTTTGTCTGCAATTCTCAGACTTCTACTAGTAGTTCGACATAAAATATAGTGAAAGATTATTCTCCAGAGACTTGGAAAATAAGACAAAATAATAATTGATCTCCAGTGGGTTTTATTAGGTTTTAATTTATGACAACCAGTTCTTCTTGTCAAGTATATATCCTTCATCAACTTTTCACAGCATCTAGGACCATTGAAATACCTTTTGAAACTCTTAGGTGTTCAAATGTTATTTGCATTTACATGTTCTATGTATCTATCACTTATCACTGTATTGTTTTATAAATTTCTGTGAAGTTCTATGTTTACAAGAGATTCAGCTTTTACTTTTCCAAAATAAGGGCTTTATACAATAAACAACCTTTGCAATGGACCTTGAATGTATTATGATCTTTTAGAATACTTCTTCCTTACTCTTCGTAAAGATAAGCACTCTGCTTCCTTTTTCCCTGACAATGAGATTGATTATTTTTGTTTTTCTCTGGGTCATTAATAATGCAATTATGAAACATGCTATGTGGGAAACAATAAATATAAGGGTAATATTCACTTGAAAAAAACATCAGATTTAACCCTAGGCTATTCAATATATATACATCAGCTACGTTGTGAGTAGAAGCACAGAAGGCATGCTTTGGTGCATAACATATCATCTCTTTCCCTCCTAATGTGCTCTACAGTTCTGGTGGTAGCAGAAAGAGAATATGCAGACTTTGATGCTGCTGAGCCAGCCAACTGCCTGACTTTTCCATCTTTTTCTTCTGATGTTGGTATTAGACCTGTGTTGCAGAACCAATGAGAGTTTTAAATACCCTTGCCTGCCCAATTTTTATTAGATTTATCAGACATTTGCATCTGGAATTGAAATATAAAGCGATCTTATGCAGTTAAGATATTGAACTTCCAAAATGAATATTACAAATTCACAGTCAAGAAGTAAAGTGGTAATATATTTCATGAAATATTATTCTAAACAGAGGATAGAACATATGATCAAAACCAATTTTTCAAATCTTGAATATCATACTGCAGTCATTTCTAAATTGAAACATTCCAAAGCTGCTCAGTAGGAACCTATTAACCAGAAACTGTGTTTGCAAAGCAACTGAATGCTTCTTTCATGTTGAGGGGAAGGTAATGTATTTTAAAAAAGTATCAAGCTACGCTACTCATTCTTGAAATTATAGATTGACCAGGAATGCTGACAGACATTTTGCCTCAGGACAGCCAAGTGCTGCTGTATAAAATCATTAAAGATATCATATGGTATTATATCTTGAACAAATCACCATTTTAATTATGTTAACTGTTAAAATGGTCAGTCTTAATTCAAGTCCAAACTAGTTAGTGTAAAGGTAAGAGCCTAATCATAGCTACTTTTAGAATGGAGATTGCAAGTTCTTTTGCCCAGCCACAGAAAGACTAAACATGTCCTAAAGCAAGCCACACACTCGCCTCCATCTAGGTTTATTCCATTGTTTAGAGGAAACACTGGGTTACCATTTGTGCTTGACATCTTGCAGAGACCATACAGCAGAAAACTGCTTCAAGATCATTTGTTCTTAATGAAAGCTATTTGTTACTAGCTGAAGCAAAATGCTCTTTGTCCTCGTGCCAAAAACGCCTTGTCTATCCTTCATGTTTCCTGCGCTTATGCACAATAATGAAAATATTATGAGATGTGCTTAGAACAGCAGCATAACAAGCAGGACACACTTCATTGTTCTAAAACAATAGGCATGAGTGTGTTGTTCTTCGTCACACTTTTTTATCTATCATAGAAGCTCGTTGACACGGTGGAGGTTCAGCATTTCTTAATTGCCTTTTTAATTTAGTCCACTTTTTTCCCCCCCAGGGCTGATGCACTAATTCCTCTCATTCCTTCTTCATCCCCCTCTCAATAGACTCACTTTTATGAGATACATATTAAAACATCTGCTTTTTTTATTATGCTCACATGTTTTATGCAACTACATTTTCTTTCTTCTATGAATTTAACAAGCTCTTTGAGGCAAGTGTTAAGAACACTTAAGGGAAATACAGATATCTTGGAGTAGAATGTTTTTAAAAGGAGGTAAGACTGAAGCTCAAGGAAAAAAAAAATAACTTAGGGAAAAAAAGAGTAGGTGCATCAATAAATACAGATAGCAAAATAATTCTCAGCTAATCCTATTATCCTAGACAGCTGTAAAAGAGCAAATTCACATAATTTCATGTACATGGCCTTTGTTCATACTGAGACAGCACTTAGCAGTGGCATCCCAGAAAAGAACAGCATTTGTGGACATAAGAATATTTAAAGAACAGATTAAGTGCCTCATTTCCTTTACTATGTAAGTTTTTGTGTAGTTTAATAGAGTTCCTTAAAATTGCAGAAAACTCTTCAGAAATCATCAAGTACCCATAGGACACATGAAAGTATATATGAGGGAGTTCACCATGGTAGAATTATACTGATGTCTTTCCACTAAAAAGAAGGGAGAAAAAAAGGAAAAAAAGACATCATATGTTGTGGAAAAGGAACTGCACAAGAATACGGAATATTCATGACTGATTTTTTGAACAAGTGTGGTTGAACTACTGAATGTTACACACTACTGAAAAATTAAATTATATGGTGCAGTACGTATCAGTCATATCAAAACATATAGCTTGTGTTCCAGTAGAGTATCCTTTTTCTTCTCCCTACAGTATGTCTCAGTCATAGATCCACAGAATCATTTAGGTTGAAAAAGACCTCCAAGAGGAGAGTCCAACCTTTGACCCATCACCACTTTGTCAGCTAGGCCCCAGTACTAAAGGCCACATCCAGTCATTATTTGAACACCCTAGGTAGTCCACTCCAACACTTGATGAGCCTTCCCACAAAGAAATTCTTCCTAACATCTAACCTGAACCTTCCATAGTGCAGCTTGAGGCTGTGTCCTCTTGTCCTTTTACTTGTTGCCTAGGAGTAGCAGACAACCTTCTCCTCTCTCCAATCTTCTATCAGGTAGAGAGTTTCTCTGGAGCCAGGCAAAACAGCTCCAGCTCCCTCAGGAGTTGCTCCTCATAGGACTTACCTTCCAGACCCTTCACCAGGTTTTTTGCTCTTTTCTGGATATACTCTAGCACTTCAATGTTCTTATTGTAGTGGGGGACCCAGAAATGGACACAGGATTTATGGTATGTCCTCACCAGTACCTGAAGACAATCTCTGCCCTGGTCCTGCTGGCCATGTTATTTTTTATACAAGCCAGAATGCCACTGACCTTCTTGGCCACCTGGGCACAGTCTGGCTCATCGAGCTGGTTGCTGGATGCCAACCAGCATGCCCAAGTCCTTCTCCTCAGGGGCATTTTCCAGCTGCTCTGCCCCTAGCCTGTAGTGCTGCCTGGGGTTGTTGTGGCTGAAGGGCAGCATCCGCCACTTGGCCTTATTGAATTGCATACAACTGGCCTTGGCCCATTAATACAGACTGTCCAGGGACCTCTGCAGAGCCTTCCTGCCCCTCATCAGATCAAGACTCCAGCCCAATTTGGTGTCATCTGTGACCTTCATGATGGTACACTTAATCCCCTTATCCAGACCATCAGTAAAGGTATTAAACAGAACTGGTCCCGAAAGTGAACCCTGGGGAACCCTAGTAGTGACTGGAGGCATATTTTCCAGCAATTGAAGAAATTAATCTAGATGTTGACAATGGAGTATGAGCAGTACTGTGAACATTTCATTAAAAGTATCTTCAGTGTATCAGTTCTTTTCTTCTATGCAAACTATCTCACTATCTTCAACATATTATTCAAGCTACCTTGTTTAGAAATTTATTTCTGAGTTAATAATGATTTTTAAATATCCATAAAATATGGAGTAAAAGGTTATAAAATGAACTGATAAATTACCTGATGAAGTGCTTTGCATGTTCATAATTGAACCAAGAGAAAAACCATGGTTTTCCCTTGTTATTATACACCATGTGCCACATCTGATTACTCATACCTCCTTCTTCTTCAGCAGTCATTTCCTCAAATATCTACACAGTCATCTTTCATTTCCTTGACCCTAGCTGGCAACTTATTTAGAGAGTGTAAATCATCAAGGCAGTACAAATCACCAAGGCAGTACTGGACTAAAGGTTAGGCACATTTTTAATGCTGCAGTTCTGGTCCTTATAACTTTAGATGAATATGGCATAACTCAGAAAGGAACAGAGCAGTGTGAGCAGAGGTACAAACATCTAACACACAAAAAAAAAGGGGTAGTGCTACTTCAGTTCAGAAAGATGCAGTTGAGGAGGAATATGAGAAAGTTAATGAAATCCTTTGCAGCATGGAAAAGGAGATAATAAATACATTGTAAAACTGGCTGCTCTGGGATGTTATGAGGGCCAAAGGGATAATTAGTTTTGGAAAGAGATTTCAGAGCTACATGGAAGATATACGCATAATTTACATCGTTATATATACTGGTGGATATTAAACATCGTGATAAAGATATGCTAGTGATAAAATGTTGATTGCTTGAAACAGGCAAGGTGTGTCAGCAGTGAGATTGTTCCTTTCTTGCCTTCATTATTATATTGTTTTCTGAGACCATATTATGCCCAATCAAGCCAGAAGATTAGGTAGACCTTTGGCTTAACCCGGTTAGGTCAGTCTTGTGCTATTGGAAATCATGTGCCTTTTTCCTCCACAGTCTCCATTTCTTACTTGATGTCTGTGCCAGGCTGTGCTCAATCCTTTCCAAACTTTTTGGCTCAGTACTTAATTCCAGCAGCCTTTCTCTCTGGACCCTTTAGGAATGCTTCTACTCTTTTGTTTTTGTTTTTTTTTGTTTGTTTTTATTTTTGTGGGATTAATTTTTTTTGTTTGTTTGTTGGCTGGTTTCCTTTTTTTTTTCTTTTTTCTACTCCCCTTTCACCCATGCTAAAGTTAATTGATGCTCACTAAAATAATACCAATATTTTAAAAATATGTGAACCATGTTATGCAAACATGTGGATCTGGCCCTGTTTGTGGTCTCTTGATGCCTGGCCCGCTTGGAACAGAAAAACAGGAAAAGTAAAATTTCCATCCTGCTTCTCTTGTGCTTTTATTTTTCACTTGGATTTGTTTTTGGATTTTAAATTTATTTTACTTTAGTCCACAGTAAGAAGAACTGTATTTTTTGTAGCCTTGCAATAAAAAGACACTATTTTTACATGTGGGTATATTTAAAAGAGAATAATAATTTTGTTAAAGGTTTGTACCAGTCCTAGTTACAATCACAAAAAAAAAAAATTGTTTTCACAATATGATACTACCTGCAAGTTATAGAATAAAAATAAAGATAGGAAGGACTTCTGGTTTTCACTTTTTTTTTTTTTTTTTTTTTTATTTGCAGTACTCTATTTGCTTAGTCCAGGCAGAAATGTGAGTACTTATGCAAAGGTTTCCTGTGGTTTCAAAAGTGGAATTCAATATACTCTAATGCACATCTCTATTGGAACTTCTGTCATAATAAGGTTGATTCACTTATTCAAACCAGCCTTATTCCCAACAGTACCTTCACAAGAAATAGATCCTAATCACTGTCAGTTCCCTCGGGACTTAAAAAGCTGAAGCAATACAAAAGTGTGTATAAGTTTTAGATAATGTAGTCACATTTTTCTAATCATACTTCTAATTTCACTGGCTTGTTACACAAAAACACTGATTGGGGAACAAGATCGTAAAAGCCTAAGAGATAATACTGAATCTCTCACACACCAGAATGTAATAATTGTAGAGTTGCTTAAAGAGCTGCCATAAAAATCCAATGAATCCCCAAAGCTGCATTTGCAGGGTACTTTTAAAGAAGAACAAATAATGCCCAAGGGTGGGGCATGGAGAAGCTTGTACAAACACAATGATTTCTATAATAATTAAAATTTTAATCAAGCCATCAATTCCCTTTCCCATCCTCCAACACACATAACATTTCTGTTCTAACAGGAAAAAGGCCATTTGTCAGGAAACAACACACAAATATTTTCTCACACATATTTGAAAAGAAATCCATGATTGTACCGTAGCTAGAAAAGAGGTGTTTATTTTGAAGACGATTACCTTTGTAAGTATTCTTTTTGCATGTGTCTTATAAGAATTGGAGTTACTTTGAAGTTTAAAAAAATCATTGCATTTGTATTTCTGAAGACTACCTAAAAGATAGAAAAAAGTGCCATCTTTGATAGTTCTATATGTATTTTTTCAGACCAGTAGTGAAAGGCACTCTTAAATGTTGTGAAGGGTGTTGCTTTTGTGTCTCATTGTCAGCATAAGTCTGTGAAATATTTACCAGCTCTCGATTTTCCTCACTTTCTGAGGACGTGGCTGTGCGACGAGGCGTGCATTAAAGGACGTGATGGATCTAGCATGCCAAGTTATACAACAATAAGGATGCACACAACTATGTGGCATCTGGAGGATGTCCCTTGGGCTCCTTCTAGTGAGAAATCCCTGAAGAAGTTGCGGGGCTCAGAAGCAACACAGGGCAATGTACACTCCTCTTTTTCACCAACCCTCGTCTTCCAAGGAGAGTCAATCACCAGATTAGGAGTTTTAAAGGCATTTGAACATGATATAGATGTATAGCCACTGCAGCACTGTACTGAAAATGTGCAGGCAAGCCCCTGGTTCTGGAAGAGTCTGTGGGAGGACCATATACAGGAGGATATGAAACTTGTGTTGAGTGCACAAGTTCATGGAGGTCCACCCTCAGACCCAGACTCTCGAGCCCAAGCTCTCACAGCAGCAGGATAGGATTAGAGTGTCAGCAGCCTTTTGCTACAGAAAGAAAAATTCTTCTGCCTTTCCATGTAGCAAAGGAGCTATGTAGCTTTAGCCTGAAAATACAAACTGAGCGTGTCTGTCTGGAGCTGCTGATACCATTAATGTAATTATTAAATGTCTCAGAGCCTGGGCAGATTACTTCAGTGGCTGAAGGTGTTATCACTTAGGACAGACTTGTAGCAGTTCAGCCTGATGGGCACAGGTCAGAACTTTGAGGTTAATGCAGAAACTCTAGTAATGCCTTTTTGTGGGGCTGGTACATTTCCAACAACTAAATCTTCTGGGACTTATCAGCCAAAACTCTTTACTTCAATTAATCAGTGCCACTACATCAGAGGAAAGAGAGAGACTGTAGCTGGGTTAAGTACCTCCTAAAAGCTCATGGTGTAAAGTCAAGCATATGTAGGAGGTATTTTGAACCAAGCAGCTATTCTGAATCAGAAGGATTGAGAAAGTGTCACATTTCTGGTCTGTTTCTTCTACTATGGGGCTTCTTCCATAGAAGAGCAGTTAAAAAAAAGAACTGGAGACAGAAATATAAGGTGCTGCATCCATATTTTTATATAGCGTCTCTCTACAAGCTAAATATCCATTTTCTTAACATTTAGAACATTATTTCTATGTCTAGGGGGTAAAGAAATAAATTATTTCCATCTTTTTATTTAAAAACAGCTATTGTTCTCAGTTTCACTAGACAAAGGGTCACATTTTCACCACCTCTGAACTGCTTGACTGGGTTCTGCAGTCAGCTGACACTCTATGAACAGTAAATATTTCCAAGAAGCAAATAATGAAATCATGAGATGTACATGACATAGTCTTCTATGTCCTATTAAAGTCATGACACGACTCTGTTAGAGAACTTTTGCCTATGCAAATAATACATGGACTTCCTGATGTATACAGAACTTGCTATTGTGAAATGAATAATGAAATAATGTGAGGGGGTTTTGTTTGTGGTTTGGTGGTGGTGGTGGTTTAGGTTTTTTTCCAAATATGATCTGCCCTTCAAACCACAGTACTTAAAGGCAGACCTACTGGTAAGTTTAGAGTCTTTTCCTTGAATGAGTTTTTGCTGTCCCAAAATTATATTGACTGCTCAGACTTTTTGCTATAGTCTATGAACTAAAAGACATATGGTTCAAAATCAAACCAGAGATTCACATATAATTATTAGACTGTAGGAATTGGTTTAAAAAAACAGATGACAAATACTACAATGCTTCTGATAGAATTGCAGGAGGTGACCAACCTTGAAACTCAATTCATGGTGTGTAATTACCTTGGCAAGGCACAAAGTAGTAAGAATGTACATTTTCTTGTACGGTATGGGAATACCTTGAATTCTTGATTTTTTTTCTCCATCTACACAAGCTGCATGTATGGAATTGTTAGGTGAAGTTCCTTTGAAAAAGCAAAAAGAAACCCTTTCAATGTGCTTTTGTCGCCACATATAGCCTTTACAACCTATTTGTGCATCACAAATGTCATAAAATCAAAATCTTCACAGATAAAGTGCTGGCCTGTCTCTTTCATAGTGCTGTAAAAGAAATAATCAGTAATTTTACTGTGAACCTTCATTGTGCAATGTGTGTGGATCTCTCCTAAGTAGCAGTCAGACTAATTGCCATACATTTTTCAGACAATTGGTTTACATCACCTTCTGTATACAGTATAAAGGGAACAAACAGATTGCATCTATACAGGTGGGATAAAGGCTGTTATTTCTGTAGCTTCAATAAGATTTGAAAAATGTATGGTGTCTCTCATAGATAGATAAGGTGAGCTGCTGAACTCAAACCCAAGGTCTGTTTCTCTAAGTGGGCTACTATGCAAAATTTTCATCAGCTGGGCTGAAGATGTGTCCCTAAGGATCTGTTCACATACCCCTAGATTCTCTAGGTGTGGTGAATTGGTAGGGCTGAGCCTTGTTATTTCACGCAAAAAAGTCATGAATGTACTCAAAACTCCACATCCCTTTCCTGACACTGCTGCTTCTCATTTGCGACTCTGCATTCATACAGATACTGCTAGAGGTTGTGAAATCCAGGACCCTGACAGGGGTTGGGCAGCTGCAGCTCCAAATATCCAGCTCCAACCAGTAGCATGGCCAAGGTTGTATTGTCCCTAGGCACAGACACTTAAACACATGAAACACATGCATGGATCCTCCAGCAGCTGGGCTGACACTATCTGTCCAATAGCTATCCACGGATCCCAGTATTCCCAGTTACTGACATGTGGACAGGCCAGCTCCTGAGCTCACAAGCTGCAGCTACTAGTGCAGATCCCCATGTGCCCTGACATATAGATCATCCAGCAGCTCTCCTGGATCCTCATCCACAGGCTCCCACAAAAACATGCATGTACACACACACACACACACAAACACACACACACACACACACACAAACACACAAACACACAGAGACACGGATGTATGAAAAAGTGTCTCTTAGTCAACATCCTAGACTCCATGGTCTCCTTGTCAATCAGCCAGGATGTCCTGGTTCGTCTGGCATCCAAATCCTTCAATTGTGTCTCTCCAGGAGAGAGGGTCATACACAACCACAGGCTTGCACACAAAGTGCATGTTCCCCAGACACTCTGTGAGCTGGTGAGCCTGGTTGTGCTACAGCGGCTGCACCCAGGCCCTCATGAGCATACCTACCCCCACAAATATGCACAAAGAACTCCTCTCACAGGAAGAGAGGTGAGAATGGATCTTAGAGAAAATCCAGGACTGACAGCAGACACCAGCCAGACAAGTGCCAGCTGTTCACAGCCAACCTTCTATTTTTCCACACTTAATTCTTCCAATTTTTTCCATTTCTCGCTTGATTCTTCCCTGAACACCCCATAATGAACCTTATGACATGTTCTTAAACATCCCTTAATGAGTCTACTGAGTCTTCATGAGTGACTTCCAGTCTGTAGGTGTTCAGGGAGCCCCTCCCAAGGACTCTCAGTGGTGGGTCTCATCCCCCAGTACATGATGGCCTCCAAACATGGCCTGGGGTGGCCAGGGCAGGAGCTTGTGTCCCTGACTTGGTTATTTCCTCCAAATGGCACTGTGCCTCTGCCCCTTTGTGCCTGGGCAGATGAGCCTTTAATCACACATCCTAAAAGGCATGTCATCAGCCATCAGTGATTTTGTCATGAAGGAAACTGTTTCCCACATCTCTCGTGGGTGCTCTACGAGAGTTGGAGGAGGAATGTGCACCCACTCACACCATCTCCTTCAACACACAAAGAGCAGGTATTCCTAGCCCATGCTGGACCCCTCACTGATTCAGGCTTTTTTCTTTATTGGGCCTGAACCTTAATCAATGATAAGGACAGTGAAAACCCATTCTAAAACCTCTTACAAGCTGTCAAATGCCTCAAGAAATTGTTTGTGCCAGTCACAAATCTCTAGGAAACAGGTAAATATGACACTTGAAAAGAAATGAAGCTGAGTATTTTCTCCCTTGTTTTATTCTGTGAACATTTCTGTTACACTTCAGTCCCTCTCCCAGAGACTCTCACCAGACTCTGCAATCAGTTTTTATGAAACTCTCTCTCATCCCATGAGCTGAAAGAGATCCTTTGCAAATCACTTAATATCTCCCTAGCTACCGCATCAGATGCAAAATACAAAGAACATTTAGCCTGCTGCCATAACAATTGCTGGAGTATCTTGTGAGGGTAACCTGCCAGAAACCCCATCAAACTGAAGAATCACAAAATGGTTTGGGTTGAATGGTTGGGCCATCTAGTTTCAACCCCTCTGTCATGGGCAGAGACATCTTCCACCAGACCAGGCTGCTCAAAGCTCCATTTAGTCTGGCCTTGAACACTTCCAGAGATGGGGCATCCACATCTTCCCTCGGCAATCTGTTCAGTGTCTCACCACCCTTACCTTAGGTAAAAGGTATTTCATCCCTATATCCAATCACAACCTACCCACTTTTGGTTTGAAACCATTATTCCGTATGCTCTTGCTACATGTCCTTGTAAAAAGTCACAGAAGGGGACATCATTAAGGATGTCATTCATCAATAGGAAGAGAATAGATCAAATTATGATGATGAAAATAGTGGCTGTGTTGATCACTACAGAAGCAAGGATTGAGCTGTACTCATGCTAAAAGTGAGTTTTACCAAGATAGGACAAGTAGTTTCACCTGTTGCTTTATGTGCACTTTAAGTGAGTCCCTGCACAATAAATTGAATTTGGTCTCACCTGGAGTCGGGTTTTTTACTCAGCTTCCATTTGTTTGAATATAAACATGTCTGCATAACTTTGTGGTCATTATTATGATCCCAGTGCAGCCAGACCATGCCTAACACCGATACACATTTTTTACTTCTCTCTTTTGATACATTAGGACCACTAAACCCAACTCCAGATATTCTTCAGGTAGTGCTTATGAAATGAGAGGTGGCAATTAACAGGAGAGAAACAATGGAAGCCTGATTCTATTGTCACTGCCTCTTTAAACATTCTCAATCAATTCCAGACCAAAACTAAACAACTTAAAAAATGTTAAGGGTAATTACAGTAATCAAATTTATGCTTGTGATGTGAAGTCATGCTGAATAATGTTCAGTAAGTGCTTTGCCTCCAAGAGTTACTAACAGCCACAGCAGATCTGGGCACAGAAGTCACGGACCATTTGTTAAGTCATGGGACAATGATAATGTCACAAATATATTAGCAGTCACAATTGAAATAAAATATACATTTTTTGTTTAGGAAAGATTTTGGAAAATTTCAGTAATCAGTATAAATCTGGCAGATTTCTCAGAGAATAAATATCCTAGTTCTCCAACAACAAACAAAAAAAAATATCATAGGACAGTCATTAGGAAATATTTGACAGAAGCATATGAGTATTGTAAATCCTATAAATGTTCTCCAATGTTGCATTAAATATTTAAAGGTCATTTT
Source organism: Thryothorus ludovicianus (assembly GCA_013397245.1). Classification (NCBI taxonomy): domain Eukaryota; kingdom Metazoa; phylum Chordata; class Aves; order Passeriformes; family Certhiidae; genus Thryothorus; species Thryothorus ludovicianus. The sequence continues at coordinate 500,310 of VZTB01014632.1, read as the reverse complement.
TTTTTTTCTAAATATGATATAAAAACCACAGGGAATAATGAAGTCTTGAGCAATATAAATCGGACTGTTTTGATCTGCTTTTGAACAGGAGTATACACATGGAATTTAACAAACCTGATTCACTCTCTCAGGACAGAATGCAAATTTAATTCATTAATTGCTTTTCGCTTTATTTACAGGTTAAAACTCCACTGAGACACATCATTTCACATTTAGGAGATCCTGGTTGCATGGCTATCAATCAGTGCTACAAATTAGTTAAGCATATAAAGATTACTCTGACATTGTTTTTCCCAGCTTGCTGAAAATATTCAGCCAAAATAAATGAATCAAAGCATCCATGCTCTGCTCAGCACAGTGTGACTCACAGATGTCAGTGGCCTCCAAACAACCAGGACACCCAGTTAAAGATAAATTACTCTTCCATCAAATGCCAATGAATGTCTGGCACTTTCCAGTAACTGTGTGCGCTCTGTAGAGAACTATACCTGAGTGACAATGTTGAGAAGTCATCCAGATTTTTCCTTTAAATATATACTTTTTTTTTCCCCCATAGAGTAGGCTTATTTGCAACTAATATTCACTTTTGCTTGGACTGCAGCAGAACAAATTCTGCCCCCACCCATATTGAACTATGGTATTGATTTTATGATCCACAAAAATATGGATGAAAGATGCATTTTGGCTTTGTTAGGTTTTAGTCAATCAGAGTTCAAAAGTTCATAGCACTACAGCAGAGTAGTAGTAACAGAAACGCAGGAGCAATGAAAAGATGACAATCTCTTAGTAGAAGGTATATTTGCAGCTGTAGTCTATGTCCTTTTAAAGGTAATGATACTTGAGATTTAGAGTGCAGGCAACTTAAATCTTTGTATAACTCACACTAACTAATAACAGGACCAGAAACATGAGAGAATCAGTGAGAGAAGCACTTTGGACAGAAGGAATGAGATTAAGAGGAATGAAAGAAGATGAGCAAATAGAAACTCAACTTTCTAATACTGCGTAGCTGCTTATCTGTTCAGTTTTATTTTACAACAGTGAATGTGAGTGTGTGATACACAAATATGGGTGCAAAGGGGAGAATCACTGTGTTCCTGCAATCATGCAGTAGGCCGCAGACAGAGTACATGAAAAAAGCACACAAGTAGGTGTGCTACATCAAATAGGTCTGCACACAAAAAAGTCCAGGATATCATGCAGGAAGGAAAGCATCCACAAGAGGTTCTGCAGGAAAGAACACAGGAATTATAAGATGTGTAAAGTTCTTCTTATGTGTAATGATGAGTAATGGGCATACCGCAGAAACCAATTTTGAATGGTCTTAAAAGAACAAATATGTTTTCATTCAATAGTTTGTAATAGAAGACTGGAAAAAGAAGAAATTAAGGTGCAAGAGGATTAAAATAATTGAAAAGTAGTACATTTTACCCACATGTAACTGCATTTCATTACAAAAAGTAAGAGTTATGGAGGTCAAAAGTAAATAATTCAACAAACATAGGCAAATTTATGAAAAATTATTCCACAAGAAATAAAAAGAGCAGAGTTACAGCTGGAAGATGCAGCTTCCAGTTCTTGAAAACTCTAAGCTGTATTGTTTCATTCATATCCTGTTTTAACTCTGAAAATTTCCTGTTATGTACTGAGAAAGATGGAGTTTTGGTTCTACCCTAAGATACAGAGTAATATATATCTTATACACTAGGACTGCACCAACAGTTTGAATATGTCATTCTAGATCCTGCAAAAAAAAATGCTTTTACTATCAGTAAGAACACTACTACAGTATTTTAGAAATGTCATAATTCAGTGCCATTGTACCAAAGAAGTGAAGAAGCCTCAACTTAAACCACAGGTCTTCAGCTTTTTCTTTTTTAACAATGGGCTGCATATTTTATTTAACCATGTACAGATATGTCAGGAAGAGTTATCCAAAAATTTAATCACAAATAGTTTGTCATTCTGGATTCTAGTTTCACACTTCCAGTGTGAGAACAGAGCCGTAGGGATGAGAAAATAGCCTGAATAGTTTCAATATTACAGGCATCTAAAATGGGAGTAACAAGTCATACAACTGCTGAGGACACCAAAATTAGGTGCTTGAATTTATTTCAGTTTTAATAAATCAAAGTTCTTGCTAGCAGCTCTGAGACAGAATTTTAAATGTGTATTATTCCTTTCTCAACATAGACTGCCTCCCTTTCTGAAATAAGAATGAATAAATTACAAGCAGAGGTCTTCTGGGGCAACACTCGCTGTTAAACTAAAAGCACATTTTAACCAGACTTGTCAACAGGTTAAGATCAGCATTTTTTACAGGCATATCACTTCTTTTGCTGTAAAGCTGGCATAATAATTTCCTTCACAGTTGGAAAAGTATTTAATATTTATTTCCCTGAACTAAACTATACCTATTTGAAATGAAACTCTAGGTGTTCTTAATAATATGACCTTTAAATTGCAGCTCCTTTTTGGCTATGCAGGGTAGTCTTAAAGATGAATTTTACTACATTTCAGGAGATGAATAAAGAGATGCTAATTGTAAGCTTTTCCCTTATTGTAACAGATATGTATTAGGAAATATTATCTCTCCTCATTCTACAGTTAAGATTAGCATTCCTTTCAGTATCAGAGCAGATCATTTGCATAAATTCTATGTTACTCTGTTACACCAAGGTGGCTGAATACCAGATTACTGAGTCCAGAGGAAATATTATAATCTTCCTTTAGGACTGTATATATTTCAGATGTGGAAACAGTACCAGTAGATGGTGCTCAAGAACATATTGCATAAACATATGCCTTGATGGAAAATAGGGAGAGGGAGTAATGGATAACGCCATTCTAAGCAACCTTCCAAGAGAGCTGCAGAACCAAGTAACCTTAGATACTGCAAAATGTAAATGGGTAAAAATAAGGAGGGTTCTGTGTGACAAAGGAGGGGAGATCCTGCATGAATAATTTTGTGGTACAAGGCTTCAGCTATACAATTTTCTTAACCTATTTTAGTCACAGTGTTTGGGTAAGAGCTTTTTGTTTAAACTGCCTTTATACACAATGGAGAAAAATAAACAATACTATCAAAATTTGGGTTTGGCTTCTTCAAGTTATGTTGTATGTCACATCAAGTACTTGAGAAAGTCTACACTGGCTTTGCTCCCCAGAAAGACCACATACAGAACTGGATTGTCCTTTTTTTGACTAAATCTTGTCTTCTCTAAAACCTCTTATGTTTGATAGGCAGCCATCACCACAGCAATTCTGAAACCTCTATGAGCATAAAAGAATACATGCAAGACAAAGATGCCTAAGGATCCAGGAAGTTCAAAAGACTGTATTATCTTCTTTCTGACTCCAGACTCCATTAATTCCAGCTGCTATTTGGACATATATGAACTCTGATGTCCACATTCTTTTGAAAAAGAAAAAAAAAAGAAAACAAACAAAAAACAGTTGAACAGTAGAAGGAAACTTCAAATATTTTCTCACATCTTCAGTTTTGAACAAATAAAATGAACCTCTAAGTAGGTATTTGCTTTTTTTAAAAAGTTTATACATTTATACATACGTTTATAAAATATAAACACAAAAAGTTCCTTCATGTTATGAATTATGCCATTTAAAATAAATAAGAAATTGTAACCCAAATAATTCTAATGAAAAAATAGAATGCATTTTTTTACTTGATTAGTCTCTTTTGCTTGGCATTGCCTCAGGAGATTTGACACCTGGAGCAAGATGTTGGCTTCACATTTTTCCCTATTGTTATAAAAGGTAGGGAGCAGCATTGTGTTGAAAGGAAAATCACTCTGGGAATCATTCATAGCTGGCCTCTTGTGGAATAGAAATTAAATTGAAATTCTGTGTCTGTCAGTATATTTTCCTCCTTTTTCAGAGTGCTTTCACTTGAGCCTTGTCGCAGCCTGATGAGATTCATGAAGGAAATCCCTAGAACAATGTTTACAGTGACCTATTTATGGTTTCTTTCTATACCTCTGAATTGAATGTTACAAGGTGTTTTTCCTGCCTTCCATTGACTTGAAACACAAAGGTGATTCTTAGACCCCATAATATTAAATATGTTTCATAAGGAATACTTACATTGAGGAGATTTCATTAAAAACACAGGTGTGTGTATTCTTTGCATATTCTGTATCATTATCTGTTGGTCCCCAGAATAAATATGCAAACAGTATTGTAACCTTTGCAACAGAAAATCTCCCTCTTGATAGGTCCACCCTGTCAGAGTCTTCCAACAAAGCATTACTGATGGGAATTTAAAGATAGAAATTAATTACAAGCTTCAATTGTTTTACCACAGTGTGCTGCCATGTTTGTCACATCACTTTAAGCTTCAGTGCTTGCTGTCAGTTGTCTCTCAAGAAGCATTAGATTGTAGTAATTTTTAAAATATATAAAAAGGATGTATTTGGAGATGCATTTTGGAAATTAGAATTCTCCTGGTGGGTCATGACCAGGGAACATCTATTCAATTTTTCTGGTATTTGAATTAAAATAATTCCTTTGAAATGTGACACTATCAGCAGACAATGAAACAGAAACAAGACAGGGAGAGACAAAGGCCAGATGGCCTATTGCAATGTGTACTGATATCACCATGTTATTCTTATTTTTGAACATTCTGTGAAATTTAGGTCTGCAATTTTCTAAATATATGGCTGCCAGAGAGTTTAAATGGCCAAGCCCACAATGTTGTGAAGCTATGTGCAAACATTTGACTTGCTTAGCTTCTGCTCATCAGATGAACCTCAGCATTGCCATTTATTCTGATATAGAATAATTTTTATGTCACTCCTTGCAAGGGTACTTGAATTCTTGTCCCAAAAAGTGAATTTTTTAAGAAACAGCTTTGTGGGGCTCCAGGTTAATTTCTGACCCAGTAATTTTCAGCTCAAAACTACTTTAATATGTGTTTCAGAAAAAGAGACTGTTCCTCTCCATTGCCCCTTGCTAATTTCTTTTTCCCATTTTGCCTATTTCTTATTGCATAGATTCTGCAGACTCAGCCTGGAGCATAAAAGTGAAATTTGTTCTTCCTAACAGTAAGTTAAGTAGGATTCACCAAAACAAAATTTAGATTAGTTTAAAACATTTTTGAGTTTGGTTTGTGAATCACTGATTATTTCTGACATTTTAAATGCAGGTTTTTTTCATCCTTGCTTGGATGAACTTTCAATATCAGGATCCTTTCATTGTGATTATTTTCTATTTTTGATAGTGAGTTGTGATGGTTCAGAGACTGCTCCAATCTCATGTCTAACATTGTTTTAAGGACATAAGTTATTCTATGGCAAATTATTATCCTTTGACTTCATAAGGCATCGTCTGAAGCACTATGTCCAGCTTTGGTCTCTGCAGTACAAGTGAGATAATGCAAATACAGCAAAAGGATCCTGAGATGCTTAAAGGGCTTGAGCACAAGGTATTAGAGGAGAGGAGAGGAAAGGGGATAAATGTCCTCTGCCTACAAGGGATTTAGATAGGAAAAAAAGGCACACCCATTCCAGAGGTCCTTCATCCATACAAGGACAGGAAGCAAAGGGATTTCCCCAAAGGGAATCCTTGCTGGATATAAAGAAAAACAGATTTTCTCCCTGAGTATGCTTATGTCCAGAAACAGGCTTCTAGAGATTTTGGGCCCTCATTTCTGGAGATTTAAAAGTTTTAACTAGACACAACACTGAATAACCAGCTATAACTTCAAAGTTTTCCTTGCTTTCAGCAAAAGCAATCTTCAAAATCCCTTTCCAACCTAAATAATTATGTCATTCTTATAACTACTCTTTCCATTTTTTCGTCCTCAAGTTCCTCGTTTCAATCCTTCCTTGTCTACTGCTCTCATTCTCCTTTCTTTGTTTGCTCCCTTCTTTTTTCACTCCTTCAATTTTTTTTTTATATAGAGTTATTTTGCCTTTTACTTTTCTGTTACTTTTGTAATCTTTCTTCAACATTCCAATTACCTGTAAAACCTCTATAACACAGGCAGGAAAGAAAACCATTGAGTGAAAAACACATAACAAAAATATAGGGAGGTTGATTAAAAGGATGTACAGGTCTCTTATTCCTTTCAGTTGTTTTTAGGTAACTTTTGTAACAGGCTGGGGTCTGGTTACTTCTCTTCTAATTTTTCTTCTCTCCTCTACTTAACAGGTACCCTATTTCTACCTTTGGTATCCTAAACCTCTCTGTCTCATAGTCCCAATATTGTTATACCTCCTTCTTACTCAGTTTTTGTCTCTCAATATTTGTCTCTCAGTATTTGCCCTTTCATATCCTTCTCTTAAATGCTCTCATTTTAAGTTTTCTGGCTCATCAAGTCTTATTCAGTTTTAGACACTCCTTTTCACTCAGTAGTCAAAAATTTCAGTCATGATTTGCAGTTTTTAAACTAAATTTGCTGTACCAGATTCCCCTTATGAGTCATTGTTTTTATGACAATTCCAGAAATTTATGGTAAGTCCAAATGTGATCATTTTTTTTCACAGCAAAAATAGAAAGTTACAATATCACTTGCAGAAAAACATTTTTTGCAAAATTTCATGGAAGTTAGGAGCTTGAAAAAGTGAAGCTTTTTCAATAAATAATTGTAAGAATTTGTTATCAATAGCAAAGCAACATATTTTCTTATTCTCAGAAATGGCCAGAGTGTATTTTTAGAAATCTCATGAAGTAAAGTTGCCTCAAGGCAGACACCTGGCAGGGGAAATTGGAGCAAGGATAGTTAACCTCTGTAGAGTTTACAAATAATTGAAAAATGCATGTAGAATATGAAGAAATTTAATAGAGGAGAGACATTTCTAATTTGGCTTACAATACATAGTTGTACAATTTTATTTTTATTCAAACATAATGTGTTTTGAGACTCTATTCCTCCCACTTCCAACCAGTTTCATACTGGACTCCATCCAATATTAAGTCTTGATCAATGTCTAAATACACACCCTTAATTTCCTTTTTCTTGGTATTCTGAAACTATTTCAAACTCTTTTTTTTCCTTTTTTTTCATATTATAACCACATTTTTCTCTTTTATCCAGTTGACTTAATTCCATCACCTGTCCTTTTTCTACTTAATTTGTGTGGTGACCTCAATTTCCCGTTCATGGAATAAAATCATAACATCATTAAGGTTGAATATGACCTCCAAGATGGATACCAACCTTTGACTGAATGCCACAATGTCTGCTAAATTGTAGCACCAAGTGCCATGTCCAGTCATTTCTTGAGCCCTTCCAGGCATGGTGACTCCACCGCCACCCAGGGCAGTCTGCTCTAATGCTTAGCCACATCTTCTGTGAAAAAATTTTTTCTGATCTCCAACTCAAACCTCCTCTGCCACAGCTTGTGGCCTCTCACTGGTTGCCTGGGTGAAGAGGCCAATTTCCACCTGGCTGCAATCTCCCTTCAGGTGGCTTTGGAGAGTGATAAGGTCAATCCTGAGCCTTCTTTTCTCCAGGCTAAACACCCCCAGCTCCCCAGCCCCCCTCAAAAGACTCACAAGAGTATCTCTCAATATTTCTTTGGTTATTTTTCTTTTAGATAGAATCCAATGACAAACTTTTACATTTTAAATGGCTTAAACCAGGCCTTACTGCTCAAGTTCTTATTAGCAACCTCTCACTCTCTCTATCGGCTCCTTGAAACTAGTGTCCAGCCAAAATAAAGCAAAAACATATGTTATTATATTTCTTATGCACTCTCATCTTTCCCTTCACAGTACTGAGCATCTCTCTTTTCAATACTCTACCAAGTACTTTAAAGCACCTCCTGGCAATTTGTTGTTCTGGCCTCAATCTTGGTTTTGTCTCTAAACTGAATTAAACCTCAAATTCAAGGCAAGGCATTTACCTTTCTGAATTATGCCAGATTTACCAAATCCAGTTCTCTTCTAAATCTACCCAAATATTGTCTGTATCTTACTATTTGCAAATCATCCAAAAGACAAAAGTCAGGAATGAGATCCAAATGCAATTAAAAAAAAAAAAAAAAGAATTGGTGAATGATATCACATTAGATAAGAGTGTGGGTGAAGAAATATCTCAACTAAGATTGGTTTCATAGAGACTTAGTGAAGCAAAATAAACCCTGAGGTCAATTGGACAAACCCTGAAAATAGCTTAGTCACAGAACTTTTACTCTAGATTATTATTTTATTCATAGTAAATGAGCATAATAAAAAGAAATCGATTGTATCATTTAACTATGAATAAACTATGGATAATCCTGACTGAAAACAATGTTTATGTGCAGATAAAAATGCAGACAATCATATAGACATGCTTTATACGTAAATAGGCAGGTATATTAAATGGTCATTTTGAGTCCCTTCCAACTGAAATAGTTCTATTCTATTCTATTCTATTCTATTCTATTCTATTCTATTCTATTCTATTCTATTCTATTCTATTCTGATCTATTCTATTCT
>VZTB01014632.1:478150-491835 GCA_013397245.1 Thryothorus ludovicianus | reverse complement strand
TAAATTCTTATTTTTAATCTGATATTCTTATTTTTATATTTAAATATCATTTATGAAAATATATAAAAGAGTAGAAACTGTTTTAATCACTCTTAAAATCACAAAATATAAGTATGAAACAGAGAGTGGCAATCTGCAATAATCTTAGGAAGTATTCAAGAATACCTTAAAAGTCAGAAAATCACAGACACATGAAATTTTTGTGCTTTTTTCACGGCACAGGTGAATGGGCCTTGAGTGGTGACCATTGCCCTGAAATACAGTGACCCTCCACTGAGAAGTGATAATTGCACATATTGTAGAGACTTTCTTTTTATGTGTAGTTTCACATCTACAGTAAACTGTTAAGTCAATTTATATCTCGATTTATTTCTTGCTGGCATGGTAAAGATCTCAGATCCATGAAAGCAGATTTCTGGGAGTGATAAGGCTCAGAGGAGAAGGATAGGGTCAATAATGCCAGAAATCCCAAGGATTCTCAAGAAATATTTCCCATGTTCAAAAGATATAATTTGTGTAAAGTTGATCAGCTGGAATATGACTAGAGAAACATAGAGAGATTATTGTTTTCAGTGTTTGTAAAATCCTATAAAAATATTCAGAGTAAAATTTGAGCAAAGTTTCATAATTCTTTTCCTCCAAATAGCTTTTCATACAAGATATCTGCACAATGACAACTGATTTGCATCACCTTTTCTCTCTGATATTAAAAAAAAAAATCTCTTAAAAAGACTGGTCTATGAGGTACAACCAGAAAAAAATTAATGCCACCTGACACCTTTTGAATAAAAGAATGGAAGCATAAATACATGTCAAGTACAGCTAAAATCTCTGAAAACCTTAACAAGGTACCAGCATCTCTAATGAACACCCAGACTCTTCAAAATGCAGGAATGGAGGAAAAATAAGTAAGAAAAAACAAGAGAGTTTCTGATTCCCACAGCAGATGAGAATATTACCTTAACAATGTCTCTTGGGGGCAGTTGTCTGCATGATATATCTTTTGCAGGTCGAAGAAAAAACATGATTATTGGAGAGAGCCTTGGAAACAGGCATCAACTGTTCCATCCTACAACAGGGAAAACAATATATTTTTAATGTGTTTATTCAAAACAATTTTAAATTCTAGTATTGCTATTTCCATATAGAGATTTTTCATGCTCTGTAATTTCCAACTTTCAATCTTTCATACTCTAAAAAATATGGCAAATTCCAGGGCAACCAAAATATATTTGATATCACTCTATTTCTTATAATCTCTGCTTCTAGTTGATGCAGACCCCCTCAAAGCAATGAAGTCTGTTGTGCCTTCTGAAAGAATGACAGAAATACAAACAACCAGACAAAATACACTGACTCTGACTGGAAACCATAAAACAATGCAAGAGAAGCAATTGATTTGAAAGAAAGAAAGAAATTATAAGTACAGAATAACATTGGGATCTGTAACTTTGGTGGCTTTTTTTGGTGTTTCTTTTCTTTGTGCACTTGCTGAACTCCCTGATGTATGCAGTCAGAGATAGTAAGGCTTACTCTCTTCAGTTGTTTTACTATCCACACTCCCAAAGTGAAGGATGTGCCTGTTTGAAGGGATGGGACTAGAAAGGGGATCAGAGACTAAAGCTGCTGGATCTCAGAAATCAATACAGACACATGTAAACTGACTGCTGTGTGCTGGGCCAAAACCTACACTAAACTGCAGGATGAGTAGATATTGTCTATATTTCATACATTTTCAAACGATTTTTTTATATTTACATATTTATGTTTTATATGTTGATTTTTATTTTATATGCTTCTAAATCTAAACACTACTCATCCACTTCAATTGGTTAGTCTTTTTTGTTTTATTTTAAATGTTAACTGATTAAATGTCATGTGTCGTAGTCAAATTTTAGTCTACAATGTGTGGTTAACAACATGCATAACACTTTCTGCTAGACTGTAGATTTTCTACAGGAAGACATGAGTATTAACTGAGATATCAATTCAAATTTGGTCCATTACATGGTCTTTCTTACACATCAGTGTAGCCCTTATATACATCATCCCCTAAGTAAATGTCCCCTCAGTCACCACTTACCTGTTGTCTAGACAAGAGAAGAATCTACTTCATTTGTGAGCCAACTGTGTTTTCCCATTTACTCTGCAAGTTAAGATGTTTTTTGTATTGTCTTTGTAAAATACTAGACCAGTTTAATTTCATGCAACACTATTGCAAAACAGCTCCAGACTGTTAAAGTATTGTGATTCCATAATTCCTTTCAGAATTTTGTTCCCTTATAATGCCATGTTTCATTAGCATAGGTTTAATTAGGTGAATGATTTAGATGTCTTACCACAAAAATCTAATGTAAAAAAGCTATAATAAAATATATAAAATTGCAATATCTGAGCATATTGTACTGCAAAACCAGTTGTATTAGTAAAGAAATAGGTACTGGTGCATTTTTCTGAAAAGAAGAACTGTATATTGCAAAAAGCAAAGTAGTCCCTATTGGAGTATTAGGAAGTCTGGAATTTTATGTTTGGTTCTTATGACTAAAGCATTTATGGTGTCATAAGAGCTGTTTAATGAATGTACTGCCTAGTAATACTCCACAGGGCATACTATATTCTCTTCCTATTACTGCTTTTGTCTCGGCAGAAAATTGTACAAGCGCACTGCTAAGAAAGCAGAACAGTTCCTGATCATGTATGTTTATTAAGAATGGTTGATCTTGGACAGCATCAGTGGCTTGAATGATTCAAACTTTTCCATATATTTTATAGATAATTACACACAAATGAGAATTAGTGACTGCTGGGGTTTTCTGTGTTTTTAAAATTATTCTTGATAATATGTTCGTGTACACTGAAACAGCATTATACCTTCTCCTACAGTGTTTCTGGCGGTGATCTGATGCATAGGCTCATGTCCTTAGATTTTCCACAAGTTAGTAATTTATGATTATTAGTTCTTTTCAATCTCAGAGCATATTTTTTTTGATGGCTCAGTTGCTAAATACAGTATTGCAAAACAATTAAGAATCTTACATTGTCTTTCTTGATTTAGCCTTTATGCCTAGGCCTTTAATTTCTTATTACTGCTAATATATTTCTTGACAATTTAATACATTTAAGCAAGCCTAACTCTGGAGTGATTTTTTTATATGTGTTTTACCATCTAGGACAGAACAGGACTTCATATGTACATGATATTCAATGCAGGATTTTTTTATCAAAGTAAGGTTTTGATTTTTTTTTGAAATTAATTTTATTTTCAGTCAAGCACTAATCTGGTCTAATAAACTGATATAGCAATGGGAGTATCCTTAGATGTACTTCATAAGCAGATATTCTTAATTGGCTCTCATCAGAAACTTATCAATTTCATGAGATTGGTTCACAATGTGGAGACAGAGAAAGCACAGGAAGAAGAAATGATTAAGGTGTTTGCTTTGAAAATGCATGTGGGATCCAAATTCTAACACTAGAGTAGCTGCATCTGTGTGGGACTAATTCACATTTTTTAAAAGTATGTTCTGATATGATGCGAAAAAAATTATTGAATGGCTCATCTCAGTCACAGTATCTGAAGGAATAATTATATCTGCTCATCCAGGATCATATTGTAAATTACAGAGAAAGGTTCTAACTTTGGAAGCTAGGAGCCCCCTTGACAAGATTCAAAAAAGAGCTCTGACAGTGTGCAGTGAATAGAGACTCATTTACACTGAATAAATCTGCCTTGCCCTCCTCTTCCTGTGGGAGCATTTCCCAGATCTTTTTCCTTGAAATTGAATGATGCAGAAAATTGAAGAGCTCTTTATTATACAGATTTTGTTGTTAAAAATAAATTCACTGTTGTTCATAAGGCACTTTACATTTCCTTTGTGGTGTATAGATGTAGTTGGTTGACCCAGGCTGGATGACAGATGTCCACCAAAACCACCCTATCACTCCCCTTGTCAGCTGGACCAAAAAAAGGACAGGGACAGATCATGCACCAGTTACCATCATAAGCAAACCAGACTCAACTTGAGCATATTATTTTAATTTACTGCCAAGTATCAGAGGAGGATAATGAGAAATAAAACCAAATCTTTGAACACTTTTCACCATCCTTCTCTTCCTCCCAAGCTAAACTTGACTCATGAATTTTCTACCTCCTCCCCACCAGCAGGGCAGGTGAATAGTAAATGGAGGCTTGCAGTTAGTTTATCACACACTTATTGTCTTTGCGACTCCTTCCTCCTTAGAGGGAGGACTCCTCACACTCTTCCCCTGCTCTGGCTGCAGTCATTGTTTTCCAGGGTTTTATTTCCCCATCTTAAATACATTATCATGGACATGCTACCATTGTTGCTGACAGGCTTGGCCTTGGCCTGTGATGGGTCTGTCTTGGAGCTGGCTGGCATTGGAGGTCCTACCTCTTCTTTCTGCTTCTTGACATAGTAGATGATGGACACTAGAGATATATAAGGCTCATACAAGTGTATTGTTCCTTTCCCACCTAAAATGACTTCAAACAGTAGTCGTTCATCTATGAAAATTTAAAGTGTTGAGTCAATTCCCACAATTAAATCATAGGTAGACTTTTGTATATTTTGCTTATTTAGCTAGATAGACTATTAGCTAATTTGTTAATGTAACATTCATTTTGCTTTTTCACTGCATATCTTTTTCCTTTTTTCCTTTTGTGAAAGTGTTGCTCAGGACCCAAACTTAGTGCTTCCTTTCCCCTATCCTTAACAGAAAAGTTTATTTCCCAATTCTCCTACTAGACTGTCCCCTCTCTTTCATATCTTCTGTTCATTTTAGTTATTCTCCTATAACTTTCTTAATTCAGTTTAACTTGTTTATTTAGCTATGAAAGCCTTTCAACAAGTATTTTCATGATATTTCGATGCTTGTAAAAGTGCAGATTAGGCCAGCAGAAAACAAGAGTTGTGTCTTAACAAATTGGAAATTCAGAAAATCGTCATTTTATTTGGAAGGTACATGTGGAAGTTTCTATTGCAATCTCCTGCTCACAGCTAGGTGTACACTCGATTCAGACACTTGGACTTGGGTGCCTCCAATCTTCATGGATGGAGATTTTGCAGGCTGTATTGGAAACTTATTGCAATATTTGATTCCTCTCCCAGTGAAAACTTTTTCTCTTTTTCCTTTTTTTTTTTTGTTTAAATATATGCAATTTGAACACACTCTGGCTTTTTAATTATCATTGTCTTTTGTTCACCTGTGTGGATCTCCTTGAATAACCTGGCTCTGTCTTGTCTGTTGCTCCCTGTAGATATGGGAAAACTGCTTCTAAGTGCCACTGAAGCCAGCTCTTCTTGAGGCTGAACCATCACACCTGCCTCAGCTGACCCTCACCAGGGCTTGTACTTCATTGGAATCTTATTCAGTGCTCTAGAATTTAAAGGGAAGCCCTACCTCTCATGGAGGGTTAAGGCTTTCCATAATTTGTAGTCAGAAGAGATTTTTGTTTCAAAACAAGATCCCACTGGCTCTAGAGCAAGATGATGGAAGTTGCTGGTGTTGTGCTGGGGATCACTTCTCCTCCACTGATATCTGACCTTGGGATGCATGGCCTGGAGATGCTGCTCACTGGAGATGCTTGCTCTGGAAATCACGCTGGGAGCAGAGAACTAGAAGTCTCTTCTGTCTCTTCTGGGGCAAGGCACTCTGCAGACAATTCTAGAATGTGGTTATTAGAGAAATATAACTTTAAAGCATACCAGTAAAATGTCAGATGGGACAATGGAAGGTTTCTTTTTGAACGTGTTAAAAAAACTATTATGTGATTTGTTTAATAAATGTGTCTCTTGTGAAAAGGTGTTAGATAACAGATGTTATACCCGGAACATGGCAGGAGCTTTTCCAAATCTTCGTGTTTATTTAGATTTTTTTCTTGTTCCCAGAGGCAGTAGAAACCTCTATAGTTTTTCATGACTATTTGCAGTATGGTCTCTTTATTTAAAAATCTATGTGCACAGAATAAATTTAAAAATAGCTTGGAAATAGGAGTCCCATTCTTTTTCAATTCTCCTTTTCCTGTCTGAAATTTCTCTAGACTTTGTCATCATTCTCTGTCAGCTACAATTTATATTAAACATAATTTCTTATTTTTCACACCATGTTATAGACAATAGTCCTGGCTCCTGAGTATAAAACTTCTACCTGCAATAATGTGGAAAATTCTTCTTTTCTTGTGTAAGAGAAGTGAATATGAAGTGTCAACAGAGTCTCAGCTGAGGTCATATCTGTGGCAGCCCACAGGGCACACAGCGTAATTGGGAAAACAGCAGCAGCAGTGTTTCTGTTCCTTTGTAGATAGGAAGAAAATTTCTTTTTTTCTCCTCAGTAATAGCAAGGGTTCATTTAGCAGCTCTGCTGTAACAAAATAAATAATACCTTCCTGCTCCAAAATTTGATCATTTAAAAAAATATATTTTGGAATAGGAGATTGCAGATATTTTCTTTAAAATTTACTGATTGAAAGTAACTTACTAACAGCAAGTTTCTCTCACTGCCAAGGAAGAGCCAGCATTTCCAGAGGTTATCCAGCTACTTGTCAATACAGCACAGCTGAGTTTAGTTTGCTGCTAAAATAGTCAGATGTGTAATGAGAGATGTGTGGTACTCTGGCCAAGGTTGGAGGAAAACCACTGAGAAGTTCTTGACATATATGTAATTTGTGATCCTTTCATTGATCTTTTTTAAATTTTGTCCTCTTCTTTTTCAATGGCTCTTTCAAAAGCACATAATTAATAAAAACCACACACATATATACACATATATATTGACAAATATTTGATCGTATACATCTAATTTAAAGGATTTGAAAAGTTACTGTAAGTGTATCTCTAGAACTTTACTCTGGATATCAATCAATCAGAGAGACAGTACAGTGTTCCTACTTATAAAAGAATAAATACTGGAAACAGTCATTGTGTGAACAATTTGCCAATAGTGCAAAGACTGAAGTATATCCTATTAAACAATTTCTTCATAGGCCTGTATAAATTATAGCCTCTTTGAGTACAGATTGATGAGAGTAAATGTCTAAATTTATTGTATAAACTGCCAGTTGTCTGCTCCATTTTCCTGAGTCAGTGTTTCACAGACTGTCAAACTATTTTCTTCCCTGATCCTCTTGTGACTCTTTGGTGCCTGAGGTAGTGAATTATACCTGTTTGTCCTTCTCTATAATAATATAACTTGCTGGAAGACGGCATTCCCCTAGCCACCCTTCTACCTTTCTCTCATAGACAAATTATACCCACCTCAGAGGAGACTCTATTTAAGTGAGATACTCCCAAAAGTTTTTGGATTACACTGACCTCAAAGGAAATAGAGAATATTTGTCAAGTTTTACAGATTTCTTCCTGCATTTCTCATTGCTACTTTTCAGTGAATGTTTTTCATGTTTTCAGGAGCATGTGTATGAGCTAGGATAAATTACAGTAGACCTTACTAATGAGAACATGGAGGCAGAGTAGCCATGTCCTGCATTGGGAGGATCCTCATTCCTAATGTTCTCTCCAGGAGGCTGCAGTAAGACTGCCGTACCATCAGTCAACTGATCTTTGACTGTAAGGCACAGATTTTGGATATTTCATCTTGAGCAACGTGTGCACCAGAGCATCACTGATTTGCACAAGTGAGTTAAAAGCTATCTCCAGCATGGAGCAACTTTACAACAGAAAAAACCCACACAAAACCTAAATAAAACAAAACAAACAAACCCCCAAAACAAACAAAACCCTAAAACAACCCCCAAAGAAACAAACAAACAAAACCTCCCCCAAAACCCAAACAAACAAAAACACCACCATAGAACACCCTGCCCCCCAAAAAACCAACAAAACAAAAAAATAAGCCCAAGAAAAACCCCAAAACAACCACTTACAAAATAAAACAAACTGAAAAGAAAAAAAAAAAAAAAGAAAATAAAAGAAAAGAAAAACAAAAACAAAAAAAAGAAAATAACTAAATACCAGCATAAATTTGGAGCAAAAGTTTAGAATGCTTTAATTCTGGAAGAGTTTTTTGCTTTAAGTCTGGACTCGGATCCATATACTGACATGTTTGTGCATAAATCCAACTATTAAGCTGAGTACAATGTGTTCAGAAATAAACAGAGAAAGACCTTAGTATTTAAACTAAAACATACAATAAAAAAAATTAAAGAAATATTTAGTTTTTTTTAAAATCTTTTAAAACTTTTTATTTTAAAATCAGCAGGGCAACAAGGCAACATCTTATTAATCAACGTGAGCCATCCTATAAAACCCAGATTTACAATAGTGAAGTTTGCATTTGGTGTTTAAGCTTCCCTGCAGCTGTTGTTCAAGGATCACATCTCTTCAGATGCCTGACAGGTGAGACCTTTGCCAACAGAAGTCAGCAGTTTAGACCTGGCCATAATTACCTGATGGTATCCCTATTAGGCAGAATTACCATCCCTATTAAACAGCAGTTATTGCTATTAGGTATCATTAGTCTTAAATTGCTCTCTTGGGACACATCTCAATTAAACAAATTTCCATGTTAAGTGCATCCTGATTAACTGAACTGCACTGTGCTGCTTTGTTTCCTTATGTACCCACTCCAGTAGCCTTCATCCCTCATTTACAACTCTCTCAAAGTCTGGCTTTCCGAAGACTTATTAAAAAAGTACACCCAACTGAAGTAAGGACTGCAAAAGATCCTAATTTCTTGGTATCTTGCCACAATTCATTAGTTATATTTGAAATTCAAGTTCAAATCTTGCAAGGTTTTTCTTTTTTTTTTTTCATTTTTCTTAGAATGTTGTATTCATTTTAGTTAGTGTGTAATTCTCCTGTTTACAGGTCATTTTCCAGCTTCTGTAAAAGGCTGAGAATTACACAGGCAAAAGAGTAATATGATTTTACTATCTAACATCTTTTTAGAGAAAGGTATAAATATAATTCTATTGCTAAAATGATGTCATTTTTCTTTCTCTGGAATGTTTGTGCTTCAGAGGTCAGATGCAGTGGTTTTAAAAACAACACGGCAATCAATCTCACCACTTTCACTTGTTGAAAGAGCAGTTTTATTACAAGCAGGTTAGAGGTGAAAATAAAGCCAGATGTATTAAATGAGGTTGTTAATTCAGAGTTCAGATTATGGTAGCTAGGTAGTCCTAAACAATGCTGGGATGGGGAACCCAAACAAACCCTTAAACCACCATCAAGCCTTTCAGTCAAATCCAAACCATGAATATTAATGTAACTTCAAGACAAATTAAAACAAAACCAGCATTCTTTTAAGAAGTTATTACATATTTTTAAGATGAAATGGTTTTCTTTTATAGAGAGTTTTTATAAATACAAATTACACTGAAATAATATGAATAAAAAAAAATTAAAGCACATTCTTGAAAACAGACCCACATTCCTTCTACTTGTAAGAATAACCTCCCAAAGTAATTGAAATTCTTTTTTAACAATATAATTTTTATTATAATCTCTGGTAATCTGTCTTGTCACTGAATAAAATTCAAAGGTATCATACCTGTACAATTCCTCAGATGTAGTCATGCAGAAATAAAAAAAAAGTCAATTCAATTCTTTCAGTGATTCTTTGGGATTCTGGAAGTCAGTTCAGAAATACTAAGTAATTTTATCTTGCCTACTGAAGTTTTGCAGCTGTAAGTGCACACAAAAGCACAAATTTATTTCTGAGGATATTTGGAAGTGTTATGTATTAAGCATCCCCTTCATCCTTGCTGAGAGGATGACAAGGCAGTAAATCAATATCTTCCATGAGAAGACTTTTCAGAAGAGTGGTTTTCATATATTTGTTACTGTACTCTACTTTATCTGAGTATTTTCATAAATCTTCCTAGACACACCTAATACAGTATAATATGATTTTAAAATGGTTTTCACCCTAAAAGTCAAGAGGCACCACTACAGTCATCACTTTTTCTTCTCAATAAAACAGATGTTAGGATGTCCATAAAAATAAATACCTTTATTAAGAGAAATGTAATTCAAAGAAAAACAGACACTTCTGGTCTTAAAATTTCATGTGATGGAGAAATCATTGCAAAACTAGCTAATATGTGCTGATGGTCTCATGCTTCTGGGAGAGGGAAAAGGCATTAATGCTTTTTTGCTTGGAATTATTTCCCGTCCATTTCATGTCCCTATGTTTTCTTTTCTAAACCAAAGATGTTATTGACTATATTTAAACGCTGTACAAACACACTCTGATTTCTGTCCCATAAAGTAAACTGCTTGATCTCTTTATCCTTAAAAGTCACAAGGAACTGAGGAGTTTGCTTTTCAGCTGCTGCCTCCATCACCCAACCCTTTTCTCTCTAGATCGGGCCAGGATCTTTTTTGAAAATCCTGCATTGCTGTGATCATTGCACTTTCACCTCATGTGCCCACTGCTGCTACATTTAAGGCAAAACATTCAACCAAGCCATAACTAACCTCCTACTGGTGTTGTGACACTATTTTCAGCATGAGTTAACTAAGAAATAGCCTACTTTGTCTCTAGATGTGCTTGACCAAAGTATGTTACTTGCTTGCTCTCAGTTCATGTGCTCACTAAAATGTGCCACATTTTGCGAACTTGGGAAGTAATGATTTTTTTTTTTTTTTTGAGGTTACTGAAGCAAAATACATGGTGCATAGCAAACAAATATCCTGGACTATAGTAGACCTTTCTCTAATAAATAATGTCATGATAAATGACATAAAATTGCTTGCAAAGGACCATCCAGACAGGATTTACTTGTGCTGTGTTGAAGATGTGCATCTTTATACTTTATCACTCAAAATGACGTGGTAATTTACATTTAGCTACTACCTGTNCTGTGTAAGGAAAAAATTTAATCACAAAATGACATTGGCTTAGTTTTTTCCAAAACACATTAATTATATTTCAATTTTTAATTCTTTATTAATGATTTTCAGATTGACCATTCTGCTAGTTCTGACAGCTGGAAGACGAATATTTACACAGGTATCTTCTTTCACTTTTAGTTAAGAAATTAAATGTTGTATCCTATTTTGAAATTCCATGGATGCTTTGATGGTGCCTAATACATATCACAAAATCACAGAATGGCTAAGGCTGGAAGGGACCACTGTGAGCCATCTGATCAAACCTCCCAGCTCAGTNAAAATTTAATCACAAAATGACATTGGCTTAGTTTTTTCCAAAACACATTAATTATATTTCAATTTTTAATTCTTTATTAATGATTTTCAGATTGACCATTCTGCTAGTTCTGACAGCTGGAAGACGAATATTTACACAGGTATCTTCTTTCACTTTTAGTTAAGAAATTAAATGTTGTATCCTATTTTGAAATTCCATGGATGCTTTGATGGTGCCTAATACATATCACAAAATCACAGAATGGCTAAGGCTGGAAGGGACCACTGTGAGCCATCTGATCAAACCTCCCAGCTCAGTCAGGGTCATCCCAGAGCACATGGCACAGGATTGTGTCCAGAAAGTTCCTGAAGATCTTCAGTAAATAAAGGAGACTCCACAACCTCTCTGAGCACCCTGTTCCAGTGCTCAGTCTCTGCACAGTAAAGTTCTTCCTCAAAATCAGACGGAGCTTCCCGTGCATCAGTTTCTGCCCATTGCCTCTTATCCTGTTGTTTGGGACTGCTGAGCAGAGCCTGGATCCAACTTCTCAGCACTTTCCCTTTAGATATTCCTGGATTAAAGTTCCCTTTGGGAGGCAACTTCTTTCCAGACATAATTTTCTACTTTGAGCTGGTGGTTTCATACTTTATCCATTAAGATGTGGATCTGTAAACATTAATTGTCCCATTTTCCTGAGTTTGCCATAGTGTAGAAAATAATGCCTTTTTTTTGACAGTTTTATTCTCCTTAAATACAAATTAACAATTCCCAGTGTGTCAGTTTTATTTAATACTGCAAGGTTATTCTGTATTTTGTATAATAAGAGAATGGAGTTTTTTCCTTGTGTCTTTGATGTATTGGTATGAGGCTTGGTGGATTTTATGTATAACTTGTACCTCTCCAATTTTGTTCATTTTTTACTACTCTTTTTATTACATTGTTTTTTTAAACCCTCCAATTAAGGCAATAACTTTTAAATTGTGAAGTAAATCCCCATGGTAGGAAGATAATCTCTGCATAAAAATGACGTGTAAATCAGTATGTTTTGATTGCCTGTCTTCTACTGTGCCATGGAAGACAATCCCAGAAGAATTTCTGGGTGTTTACTTCTTTGCAACATCTTCTGAGTATTTTGAATTTGGATGAAACTTGTAATCCATGCCATTGTGTGCATGTACATTTCTCTGTGGGTTTTTGACAAAATGCTTCACCACAAATTCTGCTTTGGTTCAGTGGGGTCACGTTGTACAACAGGTTGTGATACAGTCATCAGTTAAAATAAGTTATTTGAGGCATATCAAACACTGTTACTTTTCACAATACACCTCAATTTTATTTTTTAAAAGCTAAACTTAGGACTTGGCATTTAATTACATTGTACAAACACAAGAATTTTTACTTTCAATTTCCTGAACAACTAGCCTTACACTAACACCCAATGTTTTTTTGGCTCAGACTTCTATTAAGTCTCCATTTAATTGGAGAAATGATATAATCAGAAAAAAACATATCATTCTGTAAAAGAGGAAAAATGGAATACACTTAAATGACCTTTAGTGGTAGCTGGCAATCTTGTTTCTGTACCCCAGAAAAGGGAATGGGAACTGAGCAAAACATCAAACTTGAAGGCAAAAGAAGAAAGACTCCTCCTGTAGCTTACACCTTTATTCCTTCTATTATTGTGCACAGTACACACATTTTCTTGGGTAAAAGCTTTCCTGCTTGAATAAAAGAGGAGAATGGATGTCCTATGTAAAGAGCTGTGGAAGTTATTGTAAAAGGTACAAAAAAAGTCCACATTGCACTCTTCCCTCAGTCAAGTGAAAATCCAGAGTTTTCCTATAAATAGCAACATAATTCTATTGACTGTTAAGAGAGTACACAGATACCAGCAAGTTGGCACTGAAAATGTTGGTATGAATTATACCATTACTCTTAAAGAAAACATTTGAAAAGCTGGATAGCATTTGAATAAAATTTTGAGAGCAGAAAATACATATGATCAAGAATAAAGGCTATACAAAAACAGAAACTTATATTTCTACACTGAAGGTTGGAAGTTGTGAGTCATTATAAACCTAAAATGCATTTTACAATATATATTAGATATTTACAGAAGTTGGCTTCTTAATGAAGAAAATACCAGGAAAAGCTTCTTTGATCTGTGAAAGTTAGACAAAAAGTTAGCTTTTTGCTCTGCCCTCAAACACCCATGTCCTGTGATGAGCATTATGTAGATTACCATGTTGAACTGGTGCCAGTGTCATCACAGCTACCTGGAGGATCTCTATCCACTGTGCAGGGACATATGCCTGATGTTACCAAAAGATTACTTTTCCTTTCTTCAGTCAGATACGTTTGGGCAATGATATGGTATATCCAAGAAAAGTGGAAAGAAAGGGGCAAGTTCAGGAAACAAAGGTATCCATGAAAATTGAGTGTATCCTTGCATGTGTTAGGATACAAATGTCATTTTAAAGTTGAAATTGTTGCCTTTCCTCATTTTTAGGATCATACCAGGACTTGTAGATGATTTTACCCCCTAAAAATTAGCT
>VZTB01014632.1:411784-477902 GCA_013397245.1 Thryothorus ludovicianus | reverse complement strand
GTGGAGTCTTTTGGGAGTGAAAAAATAAGTTTTGCTAAAGAGAAGCCTGACAAGGTCTTAAGAACAGCTCACTGCAGAATCTACTCTGGATCAACTGTATGGATGAAGAGCATCAAAGAGATGAGTGATTTCCTGAGAGTAAAATTAACTGCATACATACTAGCATGTAAGTAAAATTTAAGCAATCTGAATCTGGTGTTATTTGTCCAGTTAATAAACATGGCAATCAAAGTCGTTCATGTAGTCTGGCAAAAAAATCCAAGATCTCTGCAAAAACGTCACTTAATAATGTGTTATTTTTTGTCTAATCTTACACAGTTTTGTTTAAATGGATATATGTCTCATGACTGGAAAATACAAAAGAATAGAAATGAGTGTTGCCAAACAGACTGGCATTTCAGGAAAGTAACATCCACATTTTGTACGTGCTATGGCATCTCTCCATAGATTTCTTAACTTCAGTTAGCTGCCAACATGTGTGACTTAATTCTGGACACAGGTCCTTTTTACACTCTCAGCAGCAGCAGAGAGATCAGACAATAGACTTTTACATAATTGCTGCTCCTGATTTCCTGGCAAAAGAAGTAGCAGTGGAAAAATTAAACCTTATCAGTATTTGGAAGAAATGAATTTGCAGAAGGAAAAGCAATTCACTTTTTGATTGTTGTGCTGTATTTTGCTCAAGTACTTGCAAGTAATCATAATATTTTTGTAGTCTATCAAACACAAATGCAATTTTTCCTTTCCATAAAGGAAGAAATTTGAAGTTATCTGGAATTTTAAGAATTTCACTTCTTTTAAATCTCTGCTTTGTTACTAAAGAACTACATTAGTCTTGTCAGTATGCTGAACACTGTAGGCAAAAAGCTCATTAGTAATGTTTAACAATAATTTTATTAAGTGTAATAATTTATAGATAGGATTTACTATCTTTGTATGTCATTAGATAGGTATTTTTACCACTTCTTTCAATATAAACTTTATTCAGAGTGTAGACATACTTTTGTTTATTTATATATGCATATATATATGTATGCATGTATGTATGTATGTTTTTACTTACTGGCTTGTCAAATGAGAGAAATCATAGATTGACTATTAAAATTTCTACTTTTCTCTCATAATTTTCCCTCTCCAAAATAAACCTTAAAACTGGATAGATGTGATGGAAAAGTTGGGAGTTCTGAATTTGAAACTGTTAATCTGCTGCCCTACAGTAAAATGACCATGATCGTGTGTCTGGTATATATTTAAGATGAATTTTGCTCTCCTTACTTATTTTGACTATTAAACTTCCTTTGCAGCTGATCTCAATTAGTTAATGGGGCTTGTTGTAGAATTAAACACTGTTTAATGGAATTTGATCCAAATTTCATGGTTACTGAGATGAGTGAAAAAATCACTAACCATGGAATAGAAACTAAAATAATGGCACAGATTAGAAACTTGGTAAGACAGAAATCTAAGATTGGAAAAGAAAAAGAAAAATCTTAAGACCTCAACAACAGCAACAGCAAATCAAAGTGAAAACTGGAAAATGTTGGTAAAATAATTTCCTGCTGGAACAGCCTAGAAGGCAGAAATTGTACATAAGAAAAATCCTCCAAATTTTGTGCATCATAAAAAATATACCTTATTGTATGGGCAGATATCTCAACAACAGGGTAGATCACACAGTCCAAATATTAGCTCACTGAGGGACAGTAGTTCAACAAGTCAGCAAAAATTGTGAAATATTAATAGTGTGCATGAAAACTACTGAGAAGCACAATCTTATAAATCTCTGATGCATTATTATTTGCAATTGTGTGTTCAGTATTCTCCATTCAAACTTAGATTACTAGAAGTATTTAATCATTGTCCAAAATACCTTTTAAGAATCTGGGATAATATCTCCATAGAGATAATACAATAGCAGAAATCACTGTTTGGGGAGAACATAAAAAGCAGAAGCTATAATAGGGAATTTGTCAAATCTCTCACCTGATGAGTTTAAACCAAAGGAGGTGAAAGGCAAATGCTATCATTAATTAGCTTTGTGAACACATTCTCTGTAACACTGAGGTAACTTACAGTGGGTTCACACTCTCTGACTTGAGAATCTTGATTCAGAGGCTGTTTGAGCAACCTGGTCTTGTGCAAAGCATCCCTGAAACTAGGTAATCTTCAGGGTCCCTTCCAACCACAACCACTCTGTGTTTCTGTGATTCTATAAATGCAGAGAGAGTCACTGCAGACACTCCAGGACACCTGAGACCAGCAGAGGTCATGTAGGTGTACCGTGACAACCAGGAATCCCTGAAGTGGCAGCAGGATTTCTGAAGCTGAGCAGGATTTCTTAGTGTCCAAATTGACAATAAACGTTCATGGGTCCATACTATATGTAACTGACTGCATGAATTTCTCATTAGGAAACTGTCACTTCTGGCCTGAAAATAAGTGGAACCTCATCTGTAAGAAGACATTTAAGTGAAAAACATACCCCAACATATGGTTTACAGTTAAAATGTGACTGTATCTTTATTAAGGGTATAGAATTTTTTCTTCTAATGCAAGAAATCACTTAGACAACAGGCCAATTAACTTTTTAAATTTAGTCTATGACTTGAAAAAGAATTTACTTGTTTTATGTGTTAATTAGAAGAAAAATAAACAAGACATGAAGAACACTTTTAGACTTTTGGCATGAGTGAATCATTATGTTAATCTAGGCTTGACCTTTATTTCAAAACTCAAGGAAATACTTTGAGATCAGAACTTTCTAGGTGATTGTGAAATGTGCATAAATATTAGCCCAGTCATCTGGAGTCTGACATTTACTTGTTGACAAATAAAAAATAGTTTTAAACAAGCAAGCTAAGATGTCCATTTTCTTCCTGCTTACTTAATTTTTCATTACAGACACATGGAGACATGAGAAATTAAAAAGCAGGAAGGAGTAGAATTTGCAAAGAAATCATTCCTGCTAAATATTGCTCAGGTACTATGAAGTACATATTTTAAAGACTTAACAGCTGTAGTTTTGGAGTTTTTCCCCCACATAAACTTATGTTGCAAGTTTAAAGCATTGAAGAATCAAGGGGCCATAATTATTCCAAAAGTGGAATTTTAATATTTAACTAATTGTATCATGGAACTTGACACACTTAGAAAGTGATCTCAAACCTTTTCATCTAAAATGTAATCCAAAACTGCTGAAGAACAGACAGCTCTCCCTTGAGCACTCTTTTCTAGTTACATTTCTGAAGGTATAATGTTTCTTAAAAGCCAGCAAAATAACATCTGGTTTCAGCTGACAGAAGAGGAGACTGCTGTCCCTGCTTTGTTAAACTTCAAACTTCAAACCAATATTTTTATTGACATACTTATTTTTGTGATAAACATGCATTTCATAAGCCTTTTGGGGTGAATTTATGGTTTCCCTTCAGTTCAAAATATTTTTGGAGGAAAAATGAATATTCATCTTTTGTGATTGAGTACTATACTCCAGATTGTTACAAAATGAGGAAAACATTTGATACTGGATTTTTTCTTTATTAGATGAGACAGTACAATATTGATAGGACAAGTAATGTGTTTCATGTTTTAAATACTGTGTGAGTAGGCCCTCTGGGAAATCTCTACTTGTTTACAGTTGAAATGATCTGCAAATAAACTCACTAGGACATTTCAATATATTAAATGGAGAGAAAACTTTGAAATGGCAGCCTCAGAACAATGTAGATTTTTTAAATTTAATTTCTCAGGTCTAAAAAACAACTAGAAAAACAGTGATGTGAGTCTCACTTTATACTAATGGGAACAGCTGCAGTATAATCACAGATATTTTGGGTTTACAGGAGCTGTGGTTCTGGGTTATTTATTTACTTATATTGCAAGTCTGAGATAGATATATCTAAGACAAAAAAACCTTCTAAATTGTCTAATAGGTGATAAGGGAAATGGGACATGAGTGAATAAGTGAATATGCACTAAAGACAGAGTTTTCAATGTTTAAGATTGCTTAAGAAGACTTAGTATTCAAGATCAAGCTGCTAATAATTTTGCAGGAGTTTAATTTCCTGAGTCAAGTATTCCCTGAAAAATTTTTATTTAAATTCAAGAAAACACCCAAACAAACAAAACAAACATATAAACAAACAATCCTATTGCTGCAGTTTGTGGGACAGGAGTGGGGAAGAGCACATATTTGGGGAATAATCTATGGATAGAAACAGTAATTGGACAGGGTTACAATGCCAGAACAATTAGAGTGTGAAAGCAGCAGATTCAGAGCCTTAAGATCAGCATCAGGATGGTATTATGCAGAAAGGGAATGACTGCACTAAAAACCTATAAGTAAACAGAATCATCTGACTGAAAACTGACTAAAACACACTGAATTTTTAATAAAGAAAACATTCCTTCATATTTGTACCTACAAGAGAAAGTCAACTCCGATGCAGGTAAGGAGCTGCGTTGAACTAAAGCTGAGACATGATTCTCAGTGACGCTCCACCCTGTGAACTAACTCAAGAAGTGATGATGGTTTTGCCAGTGTAGACAGCTACTGGCAGCAGAGCAAGAGTGAATCTTTTCAGCCTCGATTTCCAGAGGCAAAGAAGCTCTGCTGAACTTGCTTTATTTCTTCATGTGCATGAAATTTCTTTAACTTAACAAGGTGCAAGTAGTCACAGTTCTTCTCCATTCCACTCAGAATGTAGCTTTGTGGTATTAATTAATCCACCCCAATTAAGCAATTTTCATAAAGTGCACAGCAGGTCCTCAGTGCAAAGTGCACCATCCCCTTCAGGTCTGCAGGTAAAAGACGTGCTGCTGTCACCACCACTAAGCCATCACTAAGTGTGATTTTGGGACACAGGGCAAACTGTAAGTCACACAAACTGATGGTAGGGAGGCAAGAGAGGAAAAAAGACTAATGTCCTGTTTTGAGAACTTGTAGGAAGGTGGAGTGGGAGCAGTCACAAACAGATGGATGAGGTGTTGAAGACCTGATTTGTATGGTGATAACAGTATTGAAAATGAGATTTTAACAAACTTTAAGGGTAAGAAAGGGAAAAGTAAAGTTTCCCCATAAAATAAATATAGATTGTTGTATCATCAAGGCTTGTTTGAAGTCACATGTTGATGTATAAACAGATAGGTCTTTAGATGGTACCCTAGCTGTAACATGACTGAAGGAAAGTTTGATGAGTTCTTAGAAACAAGAGACTTCAGAAGTGAAAAATTTTCAGCTAATAGTTCCTAAACACTTTATTTCCAGAAAGTGGGAAGTTATGTCAGAACTAAAATTCAGTTCTCAGTTCTTATGCTCCTTCCCTCAGTGTGTTTTTTTGCTCCTTGTGGGAGGAAATGTGTTAAGGTATACGCCACTGCAGTTTTTCTTAAGCTTTACAGCATTTTTGGAGCTTCTTCAACAGCATTTGTTGTTTGTTGATGCCGAACTTCCTGTGTAAATTTTAAACTATTTTTCTCTCTACACTTCAGTATTTGAAACTTCATAGCTGGGTAGGGTTAGATAAGTCCTCTTTAAGTCAAGGGTATTCTTTTTCTTACCTTAAAGGAAAATCCTGATATCTTTTGCAGAGCAGTCCTTACTGATCCTCTACATGCAGAAGTGATATATGAGGTGCCTTCTATCCTTTTTGCACAAGGTTAGCTTAGATGTTTTCAGAAATGCCTTCTTCTAAATAAAAAAAACAAAACTAAAAAATAAAACAAACAAAAAAAGACATCTGCTTCTCTATTTTGCATAATAATAATAATTATGTAATTATAGTTCATTAACATGCGCATGCACATGGTGTTTTGTTCTGTATTTTGGTCTGACATATATAGACCTCACTACTATTTAAAAGATCATTTAAAAATAAACCATCATTGAACAAAAATCCAGAAATGTGTGGCAGGCTCTATTCAGAACAGAATACTCAAAATTTGTCTTGGCTGGAGTTTAGCTGCTGTTTAATAGACTATTAGCTCCAATTTGCTACTGCTGTATTTGTGTCAATGCACTCTGATCTGAGCATTTTTTGAATTGTTTTGCTCTGAATATAACTAGGAAAATATTCCAAAAATGCCGTTCAGCAGTGGGATGCAAGTTTAACTTGTGTGTGTCTAGCAAGACTTGCACATTATTAATTATAAGATACTCTTTACCTCTGACTGAAAGCTCTCAGGTAAATCACATTAAGTGACAAAAATAAAATTCTCTGGCACTTATGCAAGACAATGTTGATTCTGAATGTTTTCATCAGAATATTTAAATTATTCAGAATTTTGCTAATAATTTTTTCTGATCCTGAAAAGTTTTTACAGCTTTTGTATGTTTAAATATTTGGTCTTTGATATGTCATAGGTAGGTAATGGTCTTTGGTATGTAATAGTTTTCCAGTTTTATAAAAATTACATTTTAAAAATTGTTTTCATTAATTCTTTATCAATCTTCCCCAACTGAATTTGACACCCTCCCCACCTTCCCCTCATCACCCCCTCACTGTTGTCTGCTTTTTACAGTGCTTATACCTTATTACTTACCTGATTTTTAAATTGTGCCTGGGACATAGGTGAGCAAGACCAGGGTTAAATTTTGTCAGCTCCTCGTTTGAGAAGAAAGAGAAAGAATAATTATTTCTCTCAAGGTTGCTTTCACTCAAGACGCACCATGTTGCTGAACAGAGCAGATTACTACAAAATCCATATTGCAACAAGTATTCTGACTTTTTCTAAGGCAGAACAAACTTAAATTTCAGACCCAAGCTAACCTACTCCTTCATCTACTTGGGAGCTTAATATCTGTAGATGTTTCTTTACAGTCTCAAAGGAGTGAGATAACTCACCATGTCCTAGAGGTCCACTAAATACATAATTGCAATACCTAAATTAGCTGCACTGGATTATGCATTTGAGCATCAGGTGAAATACAGGTGTAGTAGCGAATCTGTCATTTTGAGTTTTCTTATAATTTACTTCCTTTATAGCCTCTTACTACTCATAAAAGAGTAGGCAGAAATATTTGCAGAAATTTGGCATCTAAATAAGATACTGTCTCTAAATATGGGTCTGAAATTTGCTGGCAGACAGAGCTATTTTTGTTAAGTGACAGTGTCTGAATCACAGACACAGAATCATAATAATTTAGGTTGGAAAGGAGCTGAGAAAGCAGCCCAGCCCATTCCCACCCCCAAACGGGGGTGATACTGAACTCTGACTTGCCTGTGAACTGCCCCATGGGGAGATCTCTGTTTCAGAAGGCTGAAAATACATTTTGTGCCAGGGAAGCACTCACTATTCTGAAGAGCCAGGAGACCCTGTCTCCCTGCCTTTCAGACTTCTACATCAGTCTCCAAAGAAAGTACAGGAATTTTCTATATTACCCAAGATCTGCAGGTGATTTTACAGCAGAAAGGTTTAAGGAAAATGAAAGTTTATCATGACCTCTTTCTTATATGTAATCTGAAGAGAAAAAAAATAAAAATCCAAAGACAAACAATGCTCCTTTGTGAACAATTAAATAAATTTAAATTTTTTGATGCCTGTCTGGCAAACTTACAAGTCCTTGAGATTGGAAAGGGAATTTCTAAAAGAATCTCTTCACTCAATGCTATTTTAGCTTTGCATAAGCATTATAAAAAGAAAAAGAAAAATCAGAAAAGCAAGGCAAGGTATGTATTCTGTTTTTTGACTGTTTTGTACCAAAGAATAAATGAAATAAAGGCTACGGGTAGCTTTAGGCAAAACAAGTTTGCAGGGATTTTGAAACATTTTTTTTCTGAGTATGAAAGGTCAGGGACTCTATATTCTTTATAAAGACCTTTACAAAAGTGTGGGCTTTAGTCAGCTAGAGAAAAAAGTTTTATAGTACATACAATGAGAGGGAAAAAAATAAAATAGACATTCCTGTGTTACTCAGCAAGAAACCTACACATGCCATTTCCTAAAAATATGTCTCTAGTCATTAGTAAGATATTACATAAATGATCACATCATTATGTGAATTTACATTACAATTTAAGATATTTTCATAATTATATTTTTAGAAAGACAGCTTCTGAATAAGTTAGGAAATGTCTTATATAGAAGTTTGGGAATACTTCTCCACTGACCACTATGCTCTGAAATATTCCATTATTGGTATTATCCTTCAGCATTAACACTGACGGGTGTTCCTGCAACAAGACATTCCACTTTTCCTCTTTCTTACCTGAGGCACAAGATTATATCAGTACCAAGTTTAACCCACTGATCTATTTCAAGCTGGAATGTTATCTGTCTTTGCCAGCATCTCTCTGATGGTCTCCATACTCAACAGGCTTCATCAAATGACTTTCGTGCTTTCATGCTCAGAACCTGTTTTGACTGATCTAACTTAGTCCACTGATTTGGTATCCTCCTGTGTTATCTGATGATCACGATAAATTAGAGTTCCCTACCATGCCATTCTAGCAAAAAAAAAAAAAATTATTCTTTTAATTCAGAGCAGGAGTGTTAGTGTAGGTCACTTTTACTTGAAGAACCAACAGTAACAAGTTGCATATTATTTCCCTTAAATGTTCTTGTGAACATACATTTTTTAAACTTCAAGAAGAATCAATAAGTTTAAACTTAAAGACAAAATCATTATCTGCCAAATAAGCAGATATATACTTCTGTTTGCCTATATGAATTTCTTCTATTTGAGCACACTGAAATAGGTACATCCATGATATTGCACTCCAGTAATTTACGACTGATATATTCCATCATTTAGAACATTGGTGAATATTTCTTGCTTTAACCAACACATTAAATGTTGAAAGCAGAAATCTGCATGGCTGGAATAGGTCATTCTGTTGTCGTGTATCTCAGAATTCAATGTTTCTATTTCCAGGTTGATTAGGAAGAAATATGAAAGACAATGTACATGTTTCCTTGTCTCTGTAATCTTTTATCAACTCACATACAGAATATGAATAACTTCCATTATGTTTTCAAACAGCGTAGAGAGAAAAAAACCCAAAATTTCTTAAGAGTTGTTTGGCTGGCTAGCTTTTTCAAAAGAACACTTGATTATTTTATGGTCATAGGCAAAGGTTGCTCCCCTCTTTCTCTCTCTTGACTCCTGACTGATTAAGGCAGCTTCCTCAGGAAGCAATCATCTACTAGACAAGAATTAAAAGTCAAATCTGAAAAACTCTCACAGGGTGTAGGTGGAGGTAAAAATGTAGCAAAATGCATAGTTCTTTAAGCTGAACAGTGGATTTCCCTGCTTGTTACTGCACCCCAAAAAAAAGAATTGCTGAGTCAAAAGCATTAAATGAAAGGCACAGACAGCTTTTCATTATTGGTCCATCAAAACAGCCCTTCTACATACATAATGCTTGAAAAAGTACATAAAATAGTGACAAAGCTGTAACAGATCTGCACAAAGTATTATAACAGAAGGCTCTTCACCTGTATGTTGCCCAACTCAACAAATACAAATTAGGAAGATTCTCATGGAAGTACACTCTGGGATACTCTGTGAGGTCCATAGCCTCAGGAGAATTTAACTCCTTCCTATGCTTCTAAGAAGTATCAATATGCAAAGAATGTTTTTCCATTTCCTTCAGAACATATCACTGATGAAGAAAGCATTCAGGGCTTTAACCCTTTTACTAGTGCCAGCTAGGGCAGAAAAGATCCAAAAAAGGGTTTATCCGCATTCTCATGACTGGGAAAAAAAATCAACTCCAGACACTCTCCTGGAAGAAATTAGAATTCCCTTTACTACAAAATGGGATGCAGTAAGATGAGTCAGAAATGAGGGGCCAAGGAGAGTTGGCTCTCACACAAGGAGTAGAAGGATGTGGGATTCAACAGTTCTTGGGTAAGAGAGGTAGTCACTGTGACTCTCGCAAGCGTTGTATGCAACAAAATCCAAGAATTTGAAGAGTTTAAAAGATGAAGATGTATGGGTTTATTTTGGCTGTTTTGTTTTTTTTTTTGTCTTGGATTTTGGATTTGGTTGGTTGATTTTTTGTTTGTTTTGAAGGGTAGCTGTCAGAAATTGTTTTGCAAGCATTTGTTACCAGATTACTATGTTGTTGTCACAAGCCTCTCAAGACAGGAAATTTTCTAATTTGAGTTTGGTATCAGAAACTCATCAAAGCAAAGAGATATTACATTTACACTGCCACCAATTAGCTTTATCTGCTCATCTACACTTTCTTTCTACAATATTGGTACTGAATGAATATGTAAATCCTTTCTTTGAAAGGATCTTCTTGGGTTAAATTGGTGTTTGGCTTAGTAAGTAAATCTAGAAAGCTTATCAGAGTCCTTCAGGAGATAGATTAGAATTCTTATCATGTTGTTTGTCCTGGTTTCATCCTTTTGAGATGTAAGTTTTGAAAACACTGCAAAGATTCTCACACTTGAATATTAGTCTAGTCAGGAAGAAGGAACATGATAACCATCAAACTGTCAGTTTGAAGGTAGAGGGTAAAAATTATATAGCTAAAACCTATGGGACTGCAACTCCATCCATCACACTGTTAGAAATAATTCAGAAGTAGCAAAAAGTTGCCCAACTCTTTCAGATTATAACTATGTCAGGACTTGATGCTGTGCTGTGTAGTTGATGCATGCATGGATAAATAAAGGTATTCCTGGATCAAAGCAAAGAGATAACCAGAAAAATAAGTTTAATGGACATAGAGTAATCTGTAGTGGCATAAAACTTTTCTACAACATTATTATGCAGATCCAGCTTTATACAGTATTTGCAAGTGAACTAATAATAGCACTTCCATGATTTATTTTGGATAAATCCATATATATCTCAAAAACACTCTCAGCAGAGCATCGTTATTACTTTATTAAATACTACTTTTGCCTACTTGAGCTTAACAAACAAATCTAATGGTATGAAAGAATTTAATTTCAGAGCTGAATGATAATTTTTCAGGCATGGTTAATTCACATAATTCAAAGTTAATTATGTTTGCAATATTAGAGAGTGCGGTAATTTTGTTCTGTTCAGCTGCAGCTCTTATTAAATCTTATGTTTTGATTAGGAAAGCCAGGCTTTAAGAGTGTACAGCAAATTAGAAA
The DNA here is from genome assembly GCA_013397245.1 of Thryothorus ludovicianus. Lineage (NCBI taxonomy): Eukaryota > Metazoa > Chordata > Aves > Passeriformes > Certhiidae > Thryothorus > Thryothorus ludovicianus. The sequence goes on along the minus strand of VZTB01014632.1, from coordinate 466,829 downwards.
AAATGGCAAGGTATGGGGCAATGTTTTTAGGCCCATGCTTTTACTCATATTCTCATCCTCTCTTGTGTTACATTACTTTGCCAATCCAAAACTGAATGAGATATACTTAAATATTTATTTACACTTCATTCTATGTGATTTCTTTAATTTTTTTAAGCATTTAGGAGTGATAAAATAGATGTCCCCAAGCCACCTGATGAACTAATGTACAGTGGGTTCTTCATCTGTCCTTCTTGTACCAAGCACTATTTCTCCAGCTGTATTCCGAAATGGAAAAGAAAGGCTCGACACAAGAGAGATTTACAGAATCAATTAGGAAGTGTCAGAGACTTACTGACAGGGGATCAATTTATTTCACACTTAGATTTGTGGCATTGATTAGATATTGCTAAATTTGTTTTCAATAAATACACTTAAATAGCATTTAAATATGTGATATTTTGCACAAACTGTATTTCTAGAAGAAGAAAGTCAGTTGAAGGTGTGAAGTTGATGGGGTGTTCATAACCTGAGGCCATGTGGGAACTATCCTGTTTTGAAGGATAGTTCAAAGGGTTCAAGCCCCCGAATTTCTGCTTCCTTGGTAATTTTGGTGATATTTTTTAGGTTGACGTGACTGTGCTAAGGTTACCAAACTGAATACATTATCTTCATTTCAGTCTATGGTCTTCCTTTAGATATATGCTATAGAACAGGAGCAAAATCATTGTCCTGTCTCACACCAATATAACAACAGTAAATACATCACATTGCTGTTCTCCAGTCAGGCTTCAATGTTTGGGTTGAAGATGATACCTTCTGGAGGCTGACCTGGAATAGACTGGACAGAGCAAGAGGATAAAATAGGGATTCATTAAAAGGCCTCAATGGGTACGCCTGGGCCACACAAGAGTCCAGCCAGACCACACCCAAGGTGTCCCAAAATGGTCACAAAATAGATGCCCAGTGACAAGGTCTCACACTTATAGAAGTTCTGGTCCATTAGCATATTACAGTCAATTGTCCAACCATAGCTTCAGGTTATGAAGCTCCATCCTCCTGGTTTTTTCTCTTCATCGTTGTTTTTGTTCTTGGGCCTGAAAGTTGTCCTTGGTATCGAGCTAGAGAAGGAATTGTTTTGTCTATATACTCTGTGAAGAGAACTTAGTAGCACTTAATATGAAAATTAAAACTACCCACTAAAACAACACAGAATCTAAAAAATATAAAAGCTAAAATTTAAAGCATCAAAGATACACAATTACTTCATTTAAGTGTAACTAAAGTCCTGATCTCACACTGTACTGGTGGCAATACAAATTTCTAACTCTTTAATACCGATATGGATCCCAGCTTTTCTCTGGGCTGGTTCTACTACCACTGGGCTTTACAGAGGCATTCATAAAACTTTAGACAGTTCTATCCCCAACACAAAATTCTCACCTCAATGTGGCTTTGAACTTCCTTTTACTGTGGTGGTTTTTTTGCTTGTACATTTGGATTTTTGCTTGTTTTTCCTTAATTAAGCCTTCCCAATATAGTTTTTAGTTTTTACTTCCTTATTTAAAAGGCTAGAGATGCTTCTATATTTGCTCATATGAAAATCAAAACTATAGTGAACTGTATGTTCTCAGACTTGAGCACTTGAAAGGAAGAGGCAAAGACCTGCATCTGCCCAGAACTAACAGAAAACAATCTTCATTGAGCAGTCTTATTCACAGAATCCCTTTTCCCTGCATAAGACAGGGTCCTAGGACAAAAGCAAAATAGAACCCTCTTATTCATTAACTCAGGGTTCATCATATACTCACAGAGTTTTAACTACATCAATACTCCTTGTGTGAGGGAAGGAGAGAACCCTGTGTAAAATCTTGAATGTATAGCCTTAATTTTTGTACGAATACTTTGAATGTTTTGCTGTTCTTTTTAGTAAAGTATTTCTATGACACTGTAAACTCATATTTGGTCCTGGAGTTCATTGCATGGAGTGTGTCATTGCTGCTGTCAGGCTGCAGGATGCTGAGAAATAAACCAGGCCTTTGAAGCTAGCAATTTTAATAAAGTGCTAACAGCCAGAGAATATCTGTGGACAGTGGGGATGTAACTCACTTAATGACTGCTAAAATTCCAGGCTAAAAGATTTCTACAGACCTGAGAATCCCTGCTGCAAGGAGGATTGTTATTGGGATGAAAGCCATTTTCTCTCCTTGTGCTAAATTTAATCACATAAAATCTTGTTCTCTTCTGTTAAATCTTTCTCATGCTTTTGACAAAGCAAGTATAATATTAGATTATACTTGGAAAGAACGTTAGCAGGAAGAACAGAAACTTCTGAGGAACAGTGAGATCATTTATGTGTAATTACCGCACAGTGTCAGGCTCTGGGTTGGCTCTGAATGGATTTACTAATGCAGTCATCATCTTGTTGTTTGGAGTCAGTAGCCACACTGCTGCAGTGTAACTAGAGTCATAATAAAGCCACATATATTTTTTCAGAGGTAAGATAGTTTCCTAGAACATCTGACATTTCACTGCTGGTGACTGGAGTAAAATGCCAATACACTGAACTCTGATGGAATTCTGAATATTAATATCTACAAATAGAGCCTATAAATTTTCCTTGACTTTATATATGTACATACATATATATGGATATATGTATGTATATGTTACTGGAAATAAATATGAAGGAATCATTAATGAAAAAGGAATTGTCTGCTTAAAGCAAATTATATTATCTTCCACTTAATGTCTTTTCATAAAGGATTTGTGGAACAGATCTTGCTCTTTCAAAAATTTTTCCAGAAATTTAGGGTCTGTCTTTCAGAAAAAAATTCTCCTTTCCAAGTTCTAAATGTTTTGGAATTTTGAATGTTTTTGAAAATCTATAAATAAGAAGTGATATTTCAAAGACAGTCTATGCACACTGCAGTGAGGGATTTTTTTCATACTGGTGGAAAGAAAATTCAAGGAATTTATCACCTTCTCAGAACTTCTGCATTTGTCTAATGTACATTAGACATGCAGAAAACCAGAACATAAATAGATAATACTTACAACAATGATACTTTCTGAGAAGGTGGAATAGTAGTTAACTGGGAATTGGTAAATCTGGAGTCCAGAAATTGGGTGCTGGGAAGAATTATTTTTAGTAAGAAAACCTAGCATTATAATAGCATCTGTGTTCTTTTCAAATGTGATCCACCAATGCAGGGGATTATTGATTCTCCCAGCTAGACACAATGTATTGCTCAAATTAATGAAGTTCATATCTATTGGGAAGTCTCTAGTGAAGAAAGTTATCAAAGCCTTTTCTTTATCCCTACAATATATCCTATTTTTTTTCCTTTAAAATAAATAAATAAACAAACAAGCAAGAAAAGCAAGACTATCAGCTTTCTATTTTCACCATTCATACTTGGATATAAAAGCAAAATTGTAACCTCTGTCACCAGGAGATGTTTTCAAATCTGAGAAATATTCTTCCAGTAGAATGTGGTGGGGGTTGCTAAAAAGTGTCTCACACTGTATGAGCCTGCTCTGCCCCCTGCACTGCTGGGTTTCCATGGACAGAGCTCATGCCACCATTTCCCTGGCAGCATTAGCAGAGACAGCTTGGACTGTGCTCAAGGGCCCATGTTATAACATTACGAAAAAACTTTAAAATCTTTTTTACTGCTCCTGTACTCTTCATGTAGCTACTCAAGAAAGTTCAGAAAATCTAGTCTGTTGAGAAAGCTGATTGCTGCAAGAGGTTTTGTGGTTTGTATTGCTGAGTTTCCTGATGACTTATCTGTGAGCTTAAAGACATTGCTCTGATTCACATATGTCCCCAGTGGTTATCTGCTTGGTATGTTTGATAAGTTAAAGTTTGGATGAATTCTGCCAGCTGAGGTTGAGCTCAAAACTCTGCTTTGCTTCTTTGTGCTCCAAACCTTCTGAAGCTCTAGTTTATCATCTAGTGACATGTAATAACTGAAACAAGTGGGAACAGACTCAGCAAGATAATTTCTGCCAAGCCAACTGCTTTTCACATTGCACAATGTAAGAAAAATACAGATCCAAGTAGAAATAGTAAATGTCAAATGATTCCCTACTGCAATTTTCTGGCCAATATTGAGTGCTCTTAAGAATTTAGTCAAAATGTGTTATGAAGTCTAATACACCACAACCTAGGACTGGAGCGACTATCTGGGTTGTTGAATCCACTGTTTTGCTGATGAAGACAAGTGGCATCCCAGTTTAAAATCACTCAAATATTATCCTGAAATTTACTAAGAACATGCTGTGAAACATGACTCTTCTTACAGCTATAAACGTCCTAAAGCGTGGAGTGTTTTACACATTTATTTTTGAATCCAGTTTTGTATTTTATATCCAATGTGTATCCTCCAGAGAACATATTTTTTTCTCTGTAGTGAGTAGATGCCACAACTGAAATAAAACATCTGTCATACTAGAGACATATATATATATACATATATATAGAGAGAGAGAGAGGGAGAGAGAGAAAAGGAGATGGTCCAATGAAAGAACATATCTAAATGGACAAAATCTAGGAAAAAAGGAACCTGATTATATCCTATTTTACAGATGGCTCTACAGCTCAGTTAAATAGTGAGCCAGATTTTCAAGTATTTAGCAACCTAAAATGCAGATGGTGCCTTTGTGTTTTCAAAAGCACCTGTCTGTGTGTTAATACAGCTGTGTGTTAACAGGCTTTAAGAATCAAGGTTGGAACTGGTTGTCCAGCTTAAACAGGAAATCTGCACTAAAACTAGGAATCAAGCTCTAAATCAGGTATTTCAACAACCATCTTATCTTTCTATAAGAGTATGTGAAATAACTCTTCAGATGACACAGCCTAAGAATATGAGTTTCTGTAATTAAAGCTAATATTCAGTCAAGCTGGAGTGCTGGATCATTTTCTCAGATTTTTCCTCCTGCAATCCTGAACCACTTTCACAAAGTTCCCTGCAGGCTGTACACTTTTCCCTGCCTTGACTAATCCTTTTTAAGTTTGCCTTCTTCTTAGACACAGAAAATGGAAAGTGGAGGTACATTTTTATAAACTCTGGAGAGCTAGTTTTCTTGGAAGTAATTTTTAAAAGGTCTAATTTTACTTGCTTACTAAAAGCACATAATGCATAATTATAATTCTTAGTGTACATTTAAAAACATAAACATGGCACAGTGCTTAGAAATGGATTGCTTTGAAGACAGGGAAATACTGCCTTGGAAAAGGGTGGACAAAGCTCTCACACATCGTTTTTGGTTTTGTCTGATTCCTCTCCAAGTCATGAACACAAATGCTTTCACATGATATCTTCCTTTCCCCACAACAATGTAAGTACATGCAAGGTCATTCTATTATACCTGCTTCCTTTTCAGATGATTTTTTTTCTAATTTTCTGTTGTGGAAAGTGCTCAGAGGAGCAGATCAACCTCTCAAGTGTCCACTAACTCAGCTCTGATTGCTAGCACTGAAAACTGCAGATGGGATGGATACACTGAAGGTACATGCAGTGCAATTATTATAAATGTTTTATTGCTGGATGAATTTTTAGATAGCCAGTCTGAGAAATATGTGCTAGAAGAATGAGGCATAATTTTAATGGCAGGAATAAAACACAACACTTCACTAATTTATCTCAAATGCAGAGGAACAATTATAGAAGCAATCCTCTGAGGACCTCACAACATTTGCTATAGACAAAGTGCCTTTCCACTGAAGCACCATATTGTGTCCCGACTCCGCATTCAGCTGTGTCAGCAGGTTATGTTTAAAATCCACTTAAAAGTGAACTTGGGGTCTAGGTATGTTTTCCTCTTAATTAACCTGCATAATGTGTTTTTGTACATAATTCTTCTCTTCATTTGCATTTTAATTAGGGAGTGTGCAAAATGTCAAGTCTAATTGGCTCAGGAAGACGTGGTACAACAAAGCCCTGGACTAAATGTAGCTGTGGGCAGTGCACTGAACAGCTGGCTTGCAGTTCAGGTTAGGACTTCAGCACAGGTAAGGGGGTTCATTCAGCTAGTTTTCTGTGACTAAATGTATCAGCACTAATTTCACAAGTAAAACTAGAGGATCTGCAGGCTCCTCGTTCCTGCATTTTTATGACATGTAGCCTATTTCCTCTTGCCTATATGCAGTCCAGATGCTGTCCCCTTACCCTGATGGACTTAAATCCCAGTCTCTTCTTGGTTTCTGAATCTTCCCTTTCTATGCCAGTTCTCTCCAGTAGCTCTACAGCAGATGTAGAAGGAGAGAAAAAACTTAGACTGGGCTCCCTAAAGTATTTTAATGAAACTGTCACTCACCAGCTGACTGAAAGATGAGGTTTTGGGGTCCTCACAGGGGCTCTGAGCTTCATTGACTCACTCAAACTTGCCACTTCTCATTCTCTCAAGAAAGCATCTGGCCCCAGTAGGACGTTACCCTTGCCTTCACTGGAGATACTCACAAGAAGAGTCACTCACAGGCTCTCCTGTCCTGGGGCTTGGTAGTAAGCTGTGTGCAGAGATGAGTGCTACTGTTGAACTGGGAGGAAGCCATCAGGCTGTCAGAGCTCCAGGCTGTGTGCCTGCACACATCTACTGGCCACCAAGCTGTACATGGACTCCATCTTGTGAAATATATTTTATTGGGGAAGTCTTCAGAGAAAAGTTTTATTCCAGGTACCTCCTGTTGTAACTTACTAAGGAAGATAACTTTTGTTCATATGAATCTATGACATTTTTATTTTTTCTTCTCAGTTCACTCTCTTGTCTTTACATTTCTTTATTCCCCACAGAAGTTTCTTTAAAAGTATATACCATCTGAAAGAATTGTTTAGAGGTTTGAGGATATGTTGAAGTACTTTTATTTCCAGGAGTGGGAAGAGTAGGGGGCTTGGTAGGTAGATGAGAAGCCTTTGAAAGTAGGAATGGAAAACAGGTTATGGATTTGTTTCTGCTAGAATTCTTTTCAGAAGTCTGGAACAAAACATTCTGTGTGTAGCTGGAAAAAAGAGACACTCAGACAGCCATTCTGTAAACATTTCATTGAAAGTTTCTCAGACCGAAAACCCAGCACCGTGCTCTTACAGTTTAGTTTTACACTGTGTTTTTTCTCCAGCGCATGTCATTATGTAATGGTGCAAAATTAGAAGTGAAACTAGGACATCCATATTATTTATAAAAATTTAAAATTCTGCCTCATGGTATATATAAAATATTTTATATTTTACTTATTTTCTTTGTTGTTGGTTTTGACTACGGCACATATCTAAATCTCCTCATTTACCTTTCTTCTTATTTCTGAAATTGCTTTCCCAGTGTGACTAAAAAGGAATGAAATTGAGCCTCCTTATTACTCATTCATGCCTAATAAATTCTTACCAAATTCCCTAGTATGTTCATAAAGTGCAGCTGGCACTTTTGACAACTTTTTTGATTATTTTAATGTTAATATATTAGACTTGAATAAAAGCTTAATAAGTATAAGCTTTCATTAACAAATATCAGATCTAAGAAAAAGGTTTCAAGGTAGGTTTTGAGCAACCTAGTGACAGGCACAGGTGTGAAAGGAGTTAATTTATAGTTGAGCAACATCATAGAAAACTACATTGAGTAAAAAAGATTGTTTTAAAAATTTAAATAACTTATATTAACATAGGCAAGTATGTCTGAGATATGATTTGTTGGAGGTAGAGATGGTACCTATGTGACTACTAACAGCTCATTCAGATAAGACACTACTGAGATTTAACATTCAAACATATTAAATAAACATTTTTTTTACAAAATGATCCAAAACACAAAACTTAAGTCTGTGTAGGATCATAGGGAGGATGTGTTACTTGCAGAAATCATTAAAGAAGTATGTTTATTGTCAAAGGCTCTGGAAAGCTGGAGGTTGTCTGCAATTGCTGCTTCACCAAAGTCTATTAGGATGGAAAAAATCAAACCAAAACCAAACCAAGATGTCAATAAGAAATCCTCTCTTCCTCTCTATGAAATATAAATGCCAGCTCCTGAAGCTGCCTGATGTACATCTTCTGAGAAATACCAATCAATATCTTGCACAAAATGCTACTTAATTGTGTTTCTCCATCGTTGTGCTTACTTAACAATCACTAAAAAAAAATAAAAAAATAAAAAAGGTCCAGAACCATTCTACCATTCTGCCAACAAAAGCAGCTGCCCAGAGCCTAGACTAGATACTTTGGCTGTGTGTTGAGTGACTAGAGACAGATACAGATCTTGCTATCAGAATTTGGCACTGCCAGTAGACAGATTGGAATAAAGCTGCCATTATTATATTTTTAATACCATATTGGTTGTCACCTAAAAAGACAAGAGTTAATTTTTATAAACTCATATTTTATTTCAATTAAAATAAATCTTTTTGGCTATATTTAGCCTTTTGTGGCTGCAAGCATTTTCTGGAGCTGGAGATTTAAAATGTGCCAATGTACACACATTGAAACAGATTTTTTTTCAATGAAAGAAAATGCAGGCCCTATGTTTTATAGAAACCTTCTTGCTGTTCCAAAGACTTATAGGTCAGTTGGCTGGCAAAATCTAGACATACACTTGAGCTAGAAAAAAATATTTATTTCAACATCAGACAGGATAATTAATAGAACTTGAGCAGGATTTAATTTAATTTAAGCTGTTCTTAAAGTCTTTCAGTGCTTTTGTTAGAGGACTCCAGCTGAGATCTGGCAGATAGTTCTGCACTGTACTGAGAAAATACTAAGATCTCCAGTCACAATCCCAACCTTGCTAATCCATACCAACAGTTCTAAAATATATTCCATGTAACCTGGGCCCTTTGTCCTTTCGCTGTCACTTAGACCATTATTCAATGAGAAATTATAAGTTATTGAGACAAACTCTGACTTTTATTGTGTCAATCCAAATCTAGTGTTGTTCCAATGAAGGAGATAGCTTAAAGAAATTATTTTGGACTTAACCTTGACCAGTATCTTCAGGGTTTTGTATGTAGATTGCCAAGAAATTATATTTTATAATCCAGAATAGAACTTAAATTAATAAACTTCATTTAAAAGGAAATGGGAGCTATGGACTTAACATTTCTTTTATGTCCTAAATTTTAGGACGTTGATTTTCTCATTGATGTAAGTCATATACTGCATTAAATGGGAACAAATGCAGAGCAAACTTGATCTTTTCCTGAAGATATGGTGATGCGGAAAGTCTCATCATTGGCTCAAAGTAAATTCATATAAAGCCAAGAAGTTATTGATACTTTATTTAAAATGTTACCACTGGCATGAAAATTAGTTGTAATTATTATTATTATTATAATTATTAATATTACTATTACTGTTATTATTATTATTATTATATTACTGGGAAAACACATGCAAGAAGCAGCTTTATTACATGGAGGAAACTGTTGGAATAACAGTACAGTTTAAACTTGTGCCTCTGGTTACCTCCCCTTTTTCTGCTCCAAAACTTGCATTTCGGTATTAGAGAAGAGATTTTTACAGTCCTCGACCTTCACTGTCATCTCCTGTCCTTTGTCTTATCATCTCCTGTCTCTTCTATATTGCACCATTTTCAAAGTCTCTGTAATGTCAGGCCTTTCCCCCTCTGCACAAAGCCAAATCCCCTCACTGATAAGATAGGGTCATAAATATTCCATTACGAGTAGAGAATAACTTGATGTTACTGCATTCTACAGAGAAAATGTATACACTACAAAGATAGGCAAAGATAAGTCAAACTAGGCATAAGCATCTGGTCTTCAGAAAAAAAATAAACAATCTGTATTTACAAACAAAATCCTAAAAGAAAGCTCCTGACCAGCCAGTGTAAGATCAGTCCGAGCAAGACCAACAACCCTCAACCCTGAGACAGTGTAAGGTCAATACAAATGCAGTGGCATCTTAGGAGGTATAGAAATAGTTCATGCACTGAGCTACAAGCCTACAAGCTCAAGGGAAAGTGCAGTAGTTCTGCAGATTTAATAAGTCCAACAGCATTAGCAGTAGCTGACTGTTTTCTATTATTTTTTCCCATAAGAGAACACCTAACATTATATTATACATTTCAACCTCTTTTAAACACACTCTTTGTTGAAGTCCATGTGCTGTACAATTTCATAAGCATGTGCAATTCACAGTAGATATAATAAACTGTAAATGTTTTCCCATAACAAATTACTGGAAATAATGCAACAGACTTGCTCAGTAGTACCCAGAGCAGTTTAAAGGTATGGAAAGTTTGATATTAAAATTTCCTAGGCTGTCTTCACTAGAGGAGACTCCCTTTGAAACCCACATAGTAATCAGCCTTTTCTTTGAGGTCTACTATAAAAATATGTTTCTATTCTTATAAAATTTTTAGCTGTCAGAGCACATATCAACTATCTTGATTTCAGTTACTGTATTGACTGCTTTGCAGTGGTACCAGCGTAATAAAGCTCAGTGCGAGATCTTATGGATTGGAAAAAAATATTTATTTTCAAGGTTTTAAAGCAAGTCAATTTTATGTTTTCACACTCTCTTGCTCACTTACTGGTGAGAAGCAGCCTGTGTGTGTCCATACGGCCTGACCAAGGTCACTTGGTCACAAGCACCAGCTGTCAAGTCTTCTGCATCTCTAGAACTCCTCTCACCCGACAATGACAGACTGGATAGACAGACCTTTCTTCTCCTTCAGGAGCCATTAGCTGTTTTGGGGTAGATCTCTGCTTCAGATAGTGCTTATTTCAGTCACCACAAGTCTAAAGGCGCATCACTGCCCACTGTCTGTTCCTCCTATTTTGGCATATGTGTGGAACACATGTCTCCTGTCTCCTTCTCTTGGCAGGCGAATGGGGAGTGGTGTGCGCCGAGCGCTGCAGCCTTGCTGCCACCCTGCTAGAGCCAGGGTGCTGGCTCCTTTGCAGATGAGTCATCTGCTTTTCAGAATGCAGCCCTTTTGTTTTGACATCAAGAACATGTTCCTCGGTTTTGCTGACTGAAACAGTGTCTTGGGAGCCGTGTCCCTTATTATATGGCTATTCTTTTAAATAGTTTAGCCTTTCTTCTCATACTTATACACATACATTTTCATTCAAACTTCATTCTTTCTTCTTTCTCCAATCTTAGTATTTCTTATGAATCTCTGTTGTGTAAGTAAAACAAAACTCCAATTTTCCTGGGTAAACCTTTCTTTTTCCTTAAAAATATCTTAGATTTATGAAATCAGTTACAACTCTTTTTTATTACTGGGTGGCAGCTTCTCAAAGGTCATCACAGGTAAAATAAAACCAGAAGAGAGCACAAAGGAAATGCATGCTGTAGCCAGCACAGGCAAGTTGCACATAATTGAATATCATCGTAAAACCACATAATTAATGTCCTACAAAAATGTAACCTTGCCTATAGGAAAAATGCTAATCCAAATATTGTATGATGGCTGTTCAGTAGCACTCCTATTGTCACTTTCTTCTTCTTTTCTCAGTGATTACATCCATTTGCAGGTCTTAAATTAGATCAGGAAAGGTCTTAGGGCAAGGACATGTCATTCTATACATTTGAGCAATGTTTGACACAGCATCACCTCACTTTTGACACATTTCCCAGGAATTGTTGTAATAGCAATAATAACAAATAACATCAATAATAACATTTGACCTAAGAGAATTACAACATATATGCCTTCATACAGATTTGTTGTTTTAATTCCTTAAAGTCTGGTTAATATGGGTTACTTTACTTTTAAATACCTTAAAACTTACAGCAATTTTGGTAGCAATAGTGAATATTCTTCCTAATGTTGTTAGCTCTGATATCGCCATTTTATTCCCATACTTAACCATTCTGAAAGATCTGTCTATAGATGGTCACACTTTTATTTTCTGTAGTTATTTACTTTTTAAATCAATTGCTCAGGCCAGGAGACTTGTTTCAGCTCGCTAAACAAGAGAACTTCTCTGTGATAATCTTCTGTTCAGTTTTTCATGGTTTGGTACATTCCTATGTATGACACAGTTCAGATTCCCAGCTGGGGAAATAATATTTCAAGTTTATCCATGTTAGACACTCTTGTGTGACTCTTGAGCAATGGGATTTAAATGTAACTGTGCCTAAAGCTTTTTTTGTGAAAACAATGTTAGAGCTCAGGCCATATGAAGACACAGTTTAGAGGCTATTGCACTGAGAAAACAGCCTGAAAGATTTCATAAAAGTCCAGAGCATGGAAGAAAGAAAATAACAGGTCCACTTTCAGCCTATTGAGAATAAAAGACTACTATTGAATGCTTTCACACAGCTAATATTGCTTCAGTTTTTTACAGATATGTAATCAGCAAATAAAAGAACAGCTTCATATGGGCTCTTTCCTTACCCTTCTCTTTCTTTAGCTAAATATGTGCCTTTGCAGCATACAATTGACTTTCACAAATCCTTCAAATTTTTATCTACTTCTAAAGGAGTTTGCTACTAATCCTTTAGGTTCTTAGATTGCTGTTCAATCTAAAACTTTTTCATTCTGTATTAATTAAACTCAGTAGGATGGAAGAGAGACACTTCTGCTGAGAAAAAGTGATCTAAAACGGCTGAGCATGTGTAAAACACTGCAGATCCTGAGATAGTTTAAATCATTTGAACATGTCAGGGAGCAAACAAGGGTGACTATCATCAAAGTGCAGGGATAAACAGTAAAACAAATAATTAAATAAGTAAAGCTGTTTGAAATACCTATTTGCTGTAGACTAGTGCAACAAATGTTCAGCAAATAGCAAGTTTAAATCGAAAATATAAGAACAGAAGTGCTGAAATCCCTTCCAGGTGTTCTCTGCTACTCAGTCAGCATCCAACAGCTGGAAAACACTTTGAACAAAGCATGTCCCAAACCCCCACCAGTTTTAGCCCCCTAGTTGTTTTCCTATTCTGGATTGGACTAGCTATTTACAGTTATTACTTAAAGAAATACCCATTTTCTCCCACTGTTTGTCACCTCTTTCCTCCTTACTATAATACTTCAAAGCAGTTATTCTAAAAATGTCCCATGTGCTTTGACTTGTCTAGTATATTTTTCTGTCTCCAAGTAACAGTTCTGCATATTTTGGGACCATTCACTGCTTTTTTTTTTTTTTTTTTCTTCACAGGATAACAGAGATCTCTGATCTTTTCATATACCCTGAAATTCCAGCCTTCTGATAGGTATAACAGATGCTTTTATGCTTTTTAATCACTCAGATTTGCTTCAGACAGCTTCAAGTCCACACAAGTTTGAGGGAACACATACAGCTTCTGTATCCCACTTAGAATAACAGGAAAAGGTTAGACCAAAACTGCGTATGTTTCTTATAATAGAAATATTTTCAAATTCAGGGAATATTAAATTAAAATGTAACTAATTCTTAGTCTTTCTAATCTAGTGGAAATGTGATCATTGTTATCTGAGATAATTTTCTACACAGTGGCTAGTACGGGACCATGACATCATGGTCAATATATAAGTGGGAGAAGAAGTAGGAATGGGTGGGGGGGACGTTTGAAGTGATGACGTTTGTCTTCCCAAGTCACCACAGTGTCTGAGGAGCCTCTGCTCTCCTGGAGGTGGCTCAACACCTGCCTGCCCGTGGGAAGCAATTGATTCCTTGTCTTGATTTGTTTGCTCTTGCCTTCCCTGTTAAAGTTTCTTTATCTCAACCCACAAGATTTTTTACCATTTACACACCATCTTTTACCCTTTGTATCCTCTCCCCAGTCATGTTGATGGGACAGTGAGAGAATGCCTGTGTTGAGCTTGGCTGCTGACTGGGTTTAAATCACAATATTTTGTCATGTAAATAGGTATGAGATAAGCATTGCAGAAAACTTCAAACCATTTATATTTTTCTCTGAAGTGACACAGATATTATGGAAATATTTGAGGTATTTGCTTAATTGTGGTACTTTTAGTCTTCTGGGATTGAAACAGACAGTCCTAAAATTCTTCAGGACATAGTTCTTACACTATTTTAATCTCTTTTTAGGATCAGCTCTAAACATATAGTCCCAAAGTCATATAGAATTTACCGCAGACCTAATATATTTTAAGAAGTCTATTCAATCAGTGGGATATTGAAACACTGGACTACTAACATATGTATATCCGAAGGGTGAGCCCTCAATTAACCTCTGACCGTGTTTTAGAAGTAAAAGTAATCAGTTTGCTTTCTGAGTACTCCTCAAGTACACCTCAGATTCTGTTTCTTTCTGTCCAGTTCTGGAAGTCCTGAAAGATATGACTGGGCAGAGCCTTTGGCCTGAAGGTTCTTCTCGTGTTCATCTACCTCAGTTTTAGACTTCTGTAACAAATAGGATTTCTCCTATTCCTCTAAGAAATTGTTTATGTTGCAATCTTTCCTAGGCACATTTTCCTTATGTTAAATTTCTCTCTTTCCTCTATTTATTTTTATTTTTTTTCGCTACAGTAAACACAATTATCTTATGAGCCCACAAAGAAGTGACTGCAGAGTTTTTTTCCTAGTGAAATTCCATGTAATGTGTACTGAGACTGAAAGTTCAACTGCACTGGGAAACACCGTGCTCCAGCAACTTTTTGTTTTATCTTGTTTTGTTTTCTAGTTCTGGTTCTTGCTTTAAGATATATTTTTTTTTTCTCCTTTGTTTGTGAACAATGCACTTCACCACCAATCTTGACAAGCAAATTTTCAGCAACTCTACAGGATGGATAAATAGAAAAAAGAAAAAAAAAACAACAAAACAGCAAACAGCTACCTTCCTGCTGCTGTCAGTTATGAGTTATCGATTTCCAAGAAAATAATTAAATGATGACAGAAATATGTGCAAACAGAAAAAGAGCTGCTCCCCCCTTCCTCACCCACAAAATATATTCTGTAGCATTTCTCCAGTACACAATCTCAGCACTTACAGCCTGAAAGAAAATCACATGCTTCTCCAAAGGAATTCAAGGTTTTAGAATAGCACAGTAAAATTAAAATGTCTGGACAATTACATTTTTTCATAGGAAAGCATCAGGCATTTAATAGACAGACTTCTTTGTACTCAATACCCTGGGGCACTCTGATCCTCTGCTGAAGTCCCTGGTCTCATCTGCTGTAATTGCATGTGTCACAGACTTCTTTTAGCTTATTATGCATATTACTTGCATTGCTGCAAGGAATTTGTGCTGTAGGAGTTGAGACTGGCCATCTCTTTGCCCAGTTTTACATTTTAGTTCTTATCAACGCTGCCAGAGAAGCAGAAATTGGAAGAGGCAACTGGACCTCTTTTCTTAAATGGGCATCTGGACATATGCAGAGACCCCTGTAAAATTAGGCTGTGTTTATGCTAGGTAAAATTTGAATTTTATTATGTAGTCATTCCAGTCCTTCCTATGCCCAGATGAGTTTTAGATCTTTATTCCTAGACCAAAAATTTCAATGCTGAAGGTGACTAGGATTCAGCATCTAAAAATCTCTTTTCAGGTTAAGGAGTCATTTTCATTTGTATTTATTTCACGTCTCTCAAAAGTCATACCATGCCAGAATCTTGTATATTCATAATGAATACAATAAAAACATATTTCTCCCATGCCTGAGTGCATTCATTCATGCTGACATAAAGAATTTACTGATAAAGGAAAGAGAAGTGGAATGATTACTTTGAACAGAAGAAGAGGCACCCAGCTTCACTTTCCTTATGTGGCTTATGCTCTGCCCTATGTTACTCTTCAAGCATCCTGAGGGAGATAGCTCCTAGTAGTTCAAACGTGCTGGTGACCCTTATTTAGTAAAATTTCTAATCACACAGAATTCAGGTACTTTCAAACTGTTTAAATTACTCAATTCTGTAAGTAAGCAATGTTTTAAAAATCGTAGATTTTTAAAATTGTATCATAAAATTGTCAAAATCATACTGTCCACCCCACAGGCTACATAGATAACCCTTGAAGTTGGAAAAGAACTCAAAAAAAATTTTCTGTTATCCAAAAGTATTTTCTTCTTAACAGAGTAGAAATAATTTATTTTTTAAAAAGCTAACTCAATCATGTAACATCTAACACTTACATACATTCAATTTGTGATTTTTAAAGCCCAAGAGAAAGACTCCACATCATTGCCTAACCTGTTTGGTGACTAAGCTATTACCAAAAATTGACTCTGCCTACATAAAGCTGTGCTTTTGCAAACGCTCATCTGCTGTCTTTCAAAGGCAGAGCATCTGGGTTCCCATCTTTTGCTACTTA
The DNA here is from genome assembly GCA_013397245.1 of Thryothorus ludovicianus. NCBI lineage: Eukaryota > Metazoa > Chordata > Aves > Passeriformes > Certhiidae > Thryothorus > Thryothorus ludovicianus. Next base: position 450,644 of record VZTB01014632.1, on the reverse strand, counting down.
TCACCCCTGAGCTGGATGTTCCCCCATGTAGGTGTCCTGAAAAGGGCCCAGTCTGGTAATTTGCTTGCACATGCCTAATACAGACAGATAGCTAGAAACTTCACATAAGCCACATCAGTCTTGGCCATATTTAATTAGAAATTATTCTAACAGGACAGAAAAAGGGAGTGGTGCTGCTCTTTGTCTATTTTAATTGGATTTTAATTAGGAAAATTACCTGATTTCAAAAGAGCAAAATACTGGAGCAACTCATGAGTATCATTATTATTGTTTTAATTAGTGCTGTATTTTGTTACTTTTTTTGTAATGGTAATCTTTTTTGTAAGTAATACTGCCCTGTTAATGTAAGTCTGTTCTTCAGTTAATATGTATTTCAGTCTCTCTTTTGTTAAACTTGATTAGTCTTGTTTGCACTGAATATTTTAAGTGACAAATCCATAATAAAGCTCTTACTGGTCTATCCTCCAGCAGCTGTTGTTCTAAAATGTCTGAGGATACACAAGCAGCTTATCCTAGATACAGGTGACAACAGAAGATTTGGAAAGGCTTTTCCTTTCAACCAGAGCATAAAACAAAATGGGCACAGCCTGACGCATGAATGAGCACCTTGTGCCCTTTTATGTGCTTTCAGATCCAGATTATGATTGTTGTATTGGTAATGGTAAGCGAAGTATTGAGAGCTGATCTGATCTGCAGAGGGTCCAGGTGATCAGGAACCACCAGCTGAGATATGCCATAAATTCTGTGCCACATTACTAACAAAACGGTGCTGATTCCACTTATAAAAAATCCATGCTGCTCTGATCAAAATATTCTATGCTATGCTACTAATAGAATTATACTTGAAAAATAAAGCTTTAATGGTAGCCACTACTCAATGCTATCATCATTCTGCTCAGTGTCCCCAAAAGATTCTGTCTGTCCCCATTGTGTCAAGTGACTCACCTGTCTTCTGCATGGTTATAAGAAGGAACTTAAAATTCTGAAATGTTTTACCATTACAAATATACTTTTCAAAATATTTCTCTTGTTCCAAAACTCTATTTTTGAATAGACAAGGAAGTGCATCAGTAATTGTTATCTGTGTGGTACTCTAAAAAACAATATTAAATAAAAAGGAAATAAAGTCAACAGTTAAAACAAACTCTTTGACTTTAGCATATTTAATTTTATGCTTTTCTCCATCATTAAAAAAATTGCCCTTTCTTTCTGGCTGCCTTCTAAGCAGATTCCAGAATCTGTCTCCTTGTTGCTATCTTTGTGACAAAAGAATTTCTGAACTGTATAATTCTTGAGTTCCATGTCAATCACCTCCTGTATCTCAATTCTAAACATAAATGTTAATGTGCTAATTGCACTGTTCAAAAGATCTATTGAAAATAAATGTTCAGTAGTAGGTGTGCTACTTTCTGTTTTATAAATAGGCTTTAGAACTTAATCTAGACAACTCTAGTTGCTATTTGCATACACAAATCTACCTGTTGTCTAGTACGTAATTACTTAATAGTTCTTTTATTGCAAGTATGTATTGCCAGTTAAAACACTAAAAGTAAAAAAGACATTAGCACTTAAGCATTCTTTGTGTAAATCAATAGCTAAAATTTCCAAATATAATATAATTTTAGATGATAATCAAAATATGCTCTAACACAAATTCATCCTTAATCTTATAGAATTTGGGGTAAATGTTACTGATGTATCTATTTTATTTCATATTTGGAAGGACTTCCTTCTGTTAATCTTGCAATTTATGTCATGCTAAGATAAGCTCATCATGTCAAACATCCAGCATGCAGACATAGCTTTCCAATTAAAAGCAGAGCAAATACCTGCACAAGAACTTCTTGTAGATGCAGCTATTGTTTACTAAAAATATGAATTTTGCTTATCATCAGTAACTGTCCAAAGAAGAGCAGCACTCAGCACAAAGCTGCTTTCCTGCATTACTCAAGTAAGCTCTTTGTTTGGAGAGTCTGTGCAGAAACTGATGTTTGTTGTAAAGAAATAAAGTCATGTCTCTGTTGTGTTCAGGATGCATGAAAACTTGCATTTCCAGTGAGCACACCTGTAATCAAAAGCTCTTGTGAAATGCCATGCACTGTTTGAAAACTGTCTTCTGTGGGGTAACCAGCACACAGTGGAAGTGGAGGGCAGTGGAAGCAGAAGGGGATATCACATACAGGCAGCAGGGACAACTTCATGAATGCTTTTCACTTTTCAGCACTGGAGGAAAGGAGCAGCTTCTAATTCTCTTTTTTTGAGCTTTTGCTATGACAAGGCTTCTGGATTACCAGGAGAATTTCCCAAATTCTCTATTTTCTGAAACATTACCGTCCGCGTTGCTTTGGTTCTATCACTGCCATTCTGTCAGTCACTGTTGCAGTGCAGCCTTGCAAAGCATATACGTTGCAAAATGTTCTTAAATGTGAAACAATGGCCCACATTGTTATTAACTTCAACGTGCTCAATGGGAATACAAAATGTTCTTTCCAGCTCACTAATTAATCCCAACTCTTTCAAGTCAAGTATTGGCGTTCTTACCAGTTGCATAAAGAGAACAGCTTTTATTTTCCAAGGCTTTGTTCTAATCTTTGCTCTTCTATAAGGGAATTTAGTGATGCAACAGTGATAAACTATCTCTGCAAGATGATCATGCATATGATCAATCAGACTCAGCATGCTTATACCATGCTGTAGACATGGCTCATTAGCATGCTACTCTCAATGCCTAGCGAAGGAGTTACCAGATCCTCTGCTGCTATGTATCATTATAGTTCTTTTTTAATTTACTAGTAATGCCTAATTACTCTTTTACAGAAGAAATATTTCTAAATCACACTGTTTTACATTTGGTAATATTTTATCTTTGCTAGTATTTCATTTGAGTGATCACTTATTCCCTCCTCATACCCCTTCTCCACCTGCCTGTTCACACACGCACATAATAAAAAAAAAAAAGGTGTCAACTATGATGTTAAAACACAGTAGGGGCAGAAGTCTTGAGAGAAGGATGTATCTGCAGGTGCTGTACACACACTCATCAGTGTGTGCATAATCTGTCTGTAGATAATTGGCTGATGCAGCTTGGTTCAGTTGGCAGTGAACTGGATTGTGGTTCTGGCTGAACAACCTGCAGCCTTAGAGATGTTTTGCAGATTTTAGTGACCCGCTAGGGTTTAGGACTTGGACAGGAGTAGGCTTGCCTCTTTATTGTCACCATTTTTGCTACTTCTAGTCTATTTCTCCCAGAACTTGCAAAAGTAGCCACAGTGTTAACAGTGAGGTTGTGTCAAATAGGTTATATTCTATGGGTTCTGGGATGCCCTTTCTCCTCCAGAAACTGCTTTCACAGACTTCAGGCAAACCAGAGTGAGAGTGGCTGTTCCCTTGTTGACTGGTTACAGACCTACACCACTCCCTCTATCAAAGTGCAAAAGTTCCCTAATTGGTCATTTCTCACTTAACAGTATCTTTTGCCTTGTAACCCATAATCACAGAGCTCAAATCAGGAATAACCATGACATGGAACTTTGGTGGGTTTTTTGGGCCCTCTCTTACATGGCCAAGATTATAAAACACATAATTTTTACACAAGAGTGTTCATCTTGAAAGCAAGCTGGGAGAAATTTTTTGATTGAAGAACAATAGTTGAGACATCTTTTAGTTTCTGATTGTGCTGCTATTTGGCATCAATATGGTTGTTATGCTACCTGGACACCATGGTATTGATAAACTGGTTGAAACATTATTATTCTTAGGAATTTTATTCTTCTAAATATTTGGGAGTTTTTCTCTTCTCTGAAGCAGAAATAAATGAGATGCTCCCAGCAGAAGCAAAACCACTGTCTAGAACATAATACCAGATCCATCAGAGAGCTGTGTCACTTATGTTCATCTGAGATCCTCAATGCATTTTTGTTTATTATCTTGGCAGTATGTGTATTACTATTATTAATTTTAAGAACTTGGTTATTGCTATGGCTTCTACTATGAATATTACTGCTATCCTGGATAATGACCTACTGTTCTTTCATCCTTTCTTAAACTTAGCAAACTTCATGCTAGGAAACTTTATTGGTGTGTTGTGATGTAAAAGAAATGAAAAAAAATCTACTGAATAACCAAGGCACTTGCAATGACCAGTAACTCCTCTAGGTTCTTCAATCTAGTGTTAGTGTTGCATTACATTTGTGCTTGCTTGAAGACTATATGATTTTTTTCTGAAGCTAGTTTTTGTTGGATATGTTTTTGCACCTAATTTTTAGAAACTTATGGATTTTCAGGCCATGTCTTCCTCAATCTGTAAGCCACTGATTTGTGCCTTCTTCTAATCCAACAAATTTAAAAATTTATCTTGATATTTCACTGTTTTCAACAGATGAACTTACCCAATGACAACTCTGGTGACCTTTTTTAAAGAACGCTTAAAACAATGGTACATTGTACCCAAGAGTTAGCAACATGGGCTTAATGTTCAGTGTTCTTCTGGAGGTTTTTACTAATATTTTATGACCATGACTTTTAGCTACTACTAGGATTTTCAGATTTAATTGAAGGAATAAAAGTACAAACAAACTGCAGGTGTAGAACAGTTTATTTCATGATGCAAATCCCAGATGTGTTGTATAAGACCACTAGGCTTTATGCAAGGTACAGTATGTTGTACTAATAATTATGTACTTGTGTAAATGACTAAAATACCCTGGAAAGTTTTCTATTTTTTAGTATGAATCATAGTCCGAAATGGCCTAAAACCACCATGAGGAGGACCTAATACACACTCAAATTCAGCATACCCAACTATAGGAAATAAGTAGGGATAGTTTTATTTTACAAAGAGAATACACTTATAAATTATTCAAATTGTTTTTCCACAGGATCTGGGATGCACATTTTTCCTGCTCTGTGTTTAATATTCGAATTATTTTAATCTCTATTAAAGTGGTATGAATTCATCAGCTGTTTCATTTACTGTTAATCTGTCACATCAAGTACCAATAAGTTAAAGCTGGCAAATGTTATATTCTGTAGGCATGTTTTCTTCATTCCTTTTGTCAAAACAAAGGCTTGATATTGTGCTCAGACAAAATTTTTTAGTCAGCCAGTCCATAAGATATCTATGCTTTGAAGCATAGAGACATTTTCACTTGACGTTAATGCCAACCCGATTCTCCAGTGTTCTCTGTTGCTGCTGTGGCAGATATGGCAGAAGTTGAACAAGAGCTGTGAAATGCAGTCACTGAACCATGGTGGACTTACTGGCTGAAGTCAATCTTCATCTGTGATCAAAATAAAGATACTGGATGCTGAGCTGCAGGAGCACATTTGCTTTTGTGGCTTTGACAGAGAGATAACTTGCATAGGCCTCGGTTGTTTCGTAGGAAATTCCTACACAAGATTAATCAAAGCTCATCTATGAGCAGCTGGGGACCTGTGCAGCCTGGATCTTCAATGGAAAGGTAAAATGGAAGCACTATCACATACGGGTCTCAACTCTGATGGGAAGATTAGATATTGTGTGCTGAGGAAGGGAACTAAAGCTCTCTGTTGAGTTACTGTACCTTTAAATATTTAACCAGGCTCTTATACAGAGGAGTGAAGACATTCACTAGAAAAGTGATACTGATTCCCTCACAGTCATAGAATAATAATTTGAAATATTTTTTGTGAGAAGATGAAGGCACTGAATGCATTTTCCTCTCTGGAGCTCCTACCAAAACTCCAAGATCTGTGTGAGTATGTAGCCTACTCCTCATAGTCTTCTAAATAGTTTTGACCAGTCTTTACATGAATATAGTAATTATCTGTTTGGATTAAAACACAGTTCTGAGGTTCATTACAAATAAGAGAAACCTAAGAACAGGTAAGAGTCTTTGGCAAAACTGAAGGAAGAGAAGGTACATTTTTCAGTTTTTAAAGGAAAGAGGAACTGGGCTGTGTTTCCATATAAGTTATTTAGTATAATTTTACTTCTAATAACTGTGAAGAATTTAGTAAATACTCACTCTAATATATGAAAAATTATATTTACCTACATAAATTTCATCAGTCCTGAAGAAAAACAAACTATTTTTTATCTCTGTTAGTCAATAACCATGGTCAAGGATAAGTATTTTCAGAGTTTTTTCAAACCTATAAATGTATTAAAAGCATTTTTTATAATGCTGGTAGGCTTATACATCTGTCTTTGGCCTCAAGCAATTCTTTTTGCTGACAGTGGAAGGTTAAGATCTTAGGTAGAGAAGCAAAAGCCTGATTTAAGCTCATGAAGTTTTGGTGAAAGCTAGAAACTCAATTATCTTCTGTGATGTATAGAGTGTTATAGCATTATCTACCAAAGTAAAATTGAAACCACTGTGTAAATATCTTTACCCATAGCCTGTAAAAGTGGGGTTTTTTTGTAGTTGAAGATTTAAAATTATTTGAGGAATTGCTTGAATATTCTGACAAATATGTATAACTTTTAGAACTCTGAATTACCACAAAAAAAAAAGAAAAGGTGGTCTTCAACTTTAGATCATATGCCACTATAATTTAAATCATATTATTAGAAATGTTGAATGTATTTTTGCAACATAAGACCAAATATTTTCCACCACAAGAAAAATGTTTTCATTAGTAAAGCAGGCACAGCAGACATAATTTCTGTTGTGTAAAAGGGAATATTGCTACATCTTTATTCATGGAGTTATTTTACAAGAACTCAGTAATACAGGTTCCAGATGGGAATTAAGGGAGTTATTAAGGCAAGCTGCCTCCAGCCTTCTTGTCATCAGTGGACCACTCAGATAGTCCTTGCACACAGACCTTGAGTAGCCCATCTGCAAAACGAAATTGTCAAAATATTCACCTTGATAAGTTCAGAGACCTGTGAGTCAGAAAAGACTCATAATGCAGTGTAAATTCTGCTGGTTTTTGGTTATATCTTCCCATTAAACTAACTGCCATGACTCCAGAGAGAGTTCACCTGAGTATATATCTATTCTAAATCAAGAAATATACTATAAATTAAGCAATGGCATATTCTAATGTGTCTATGAAATTATTTCACAGGAATGGTATTGGGCTATATAAAAGACAGAGAACTGAGTTTGGGATTTTTGTTTTGAAACAGACTTGACAGAAGAAAGTTAGTTTTTTATTCTGTGTGTCAATATCTCCTGTGCTGAGATCTCTGAAAAGCATATTGATGCAGTTTCTGGGCAAAGTTCTTTATCAGGTTGAAGACTAGAGTACGAAACATCTATGTTGTGATGGTTCTGTACTTTCAGAACACTACTATGAATGTTCGTTTATTCTCTCCAATAGATTTTTGCCACAAGACCACAAAAATCCTTTTACTTTCTAGTAAGTGTTTTCTCTAGTGATTGCTTTTGCTATGACTCTATATTTTAACTAGAGTTCAAGATTTTTTTAGTTTGGAGGCTTATTGAGCTTGTACCTGACACATTCCAGTGATATCCTAAACATTCAGCAAAATAATGTTCACTTAACACTTTGAAGGTGTCCTGTTTTCCATGATATCTAACTAGCATTCTATCTTCAGTTTGCTAAGGTTAAAACAAGGAAAGAAAATCCTCAGCAGACAGAAGTCTAAGACCTTCATCTAATGCCATTTTGAAGCCATTCTCAATAAAATAAGTGGAAAAAGGGACTCAATCAACTCCTCTGGGTTCGCACAGCTCCAACTCTCTTGGTTTAAATTGTATTTCATTAGAATAATATGGAAGTTCTCCAGTGGTGATTTTGATTATAAATTTAGTCTGGCTTGTATAAACATCTGAAAATTCATAATTGCACTGAAATGCTCCGAAAGAACTGAAGAGGACTAAATGAAATGTATAATATTAAAGCAACCCTGGGTTAACAGCATTTACGTGACAAAATGCTGGTTATAGCATTTTGATATAATGACCAGAAGCAGAGCAGAGACTCAATGATTAAGTATACAGAGAATCACCCAAACATCATTTTAAGCTGAGATAATGTGGGGATTTTTAAGGCCAAATTGGCTAAAAATCAAAGTTCTGAATCAGCCCTACAAGAGTATCAAAATAAGATTTGATGTAAATTACAGTGAAATGTGGTTGCATGTATGAAATGCATATTATTCCTGTGAAAGATTTTTTGGCTGAGCCTCAATAAATGATCATAAATTTGTGGTCTCAAAATGCCTTGGAAGAAAGTAAAGCAAATATTTTAGATTGCCTAAACTTCATTTACAGACATACGCATAATGTCACAGAACAATTTCTTGTTACATTTCTCACTATATCATGTTCAAATAGCTTACATTGGGCAAGCCTTCTTGATTTTCTGAAACAAAACCACAATGATTGAACCAATAAAAGCATTTTTGTTAACATTGTCATGAGTCTTGTTGCAAGATGTTTTCTAATGTCTCAGGAAAAAATGTCTTTATCAGACAGAAAAATGAAATGTTTCACAAGAAAACTTAAAAAGTAGAAGGTGCTTTAGAAATATTGATTATCTTCCCTCCTTGGCTGCATGAGTCTGGAAAGTGCCCTCTCAGTGTACCTGGCAAGAGGGAGGTGCTACACAAATCTCGTCTCCACAAGTGATTTCTGAAAATACAACATGGTAAATACTCAATTCTTCTCTCCAGACGGAGATGTCAGCTGTTCTTCCACCTGACAAAACACTTGTGGTGCTTTATAATATTTTAAGGAATATTGAAAGGGGCATTTAATACTAAATAATAACCATAATAGAGCCATAATCTACCTCTCTCACGAGATTATTTAAGCGTTTTGATGCTAAAGCTAAGGTGGAGTACACTGTACTTCGGGTTCACTAGCCAGGAACAAGCCAGTGATATGAGCTGCCTGGTAAAAGGTATTGACATGGACTGCAAATATTTCTTCTTCCCTTGGGCATTTTTTCTTCCCAAAAGTTAAGAGCTCGGTCAGTTACAATCAAGGCAATGCAGTACTTTTCATCTGATGACTGAGTGAAGGTTCTTTCAGAAGCCAGTGAAAGATTACTTTGTAATTTTGTTCTTCTGCAGAAGCTGGGCTTTTTACATCACTTCCCACACTTGTTTGATCATCTTCACAATCTGTTTGTGAGGAGATTCATTTCTGTATGCCATATTTTGCTTCATCTTAGCAGAAAAAGCATACGTTTAACCAAACTTGATTGCAGGTAAAAACCTTATTTGCAAAAATAACTTTTTCATTTTGACAAAGTGAAAAGTCTGTGCCTAACATCAAGGGAAATCCTGTGACTATACTGCACTATACTTTCTCTCCATAGCCTGAATGGGGCACGGGGACAGGGATGGGACAGTGAATTTTTACAGAGCTTCTGTAGGCCTGGGTTTTATTCATTTAATGGAAACGAAGGCACTTGAGAAAGACAATGATAGATGGAGACCAGTCATCCACATAATTTTGTGGCATAGGCCAGGTATTTAACCAGATCCAGAAGCTAGGAAGTGCTTTCAAATCCAGATATTTATTAATAGTGCTACAGACTAAAATGTAACAAGACTGCTGGCCTATAAAACCATTTGCATTTTGGATGCATGCAGCTCTGAGTTTCCCACCTGTATTTTTGTCATGTGTCTAGGTTGGGAGGAGGTTGTGACTTAATATGAGTGGTATTGAGAGGCAGGAGGCAATAGCTTGGACACAGCCTGATGTTTCAGTAGCTACATGGTTTCCCAAGACATACGTTTTAACCAGGAATCTTTGCTCTTGTCTATTGTGCACCTGTTAAAAAATAAGTGACATCAGATTCCTGGTGAAGAAGTAGGGAGATGCTCAGCCTCAAACTACTTGCCCTGGTTATACACTGGGGAAAGTCAGTCTTATCCAAAGTAGGAAATGTAGAGGGTTGGCCATGGCAAGTTTGAGACAGGGGAGTTATTGTCATAGAAGCTGTAAAGGATGAGGAAATAATTCTATTTTCAGAACAAACAAGAAGCAAGAACTTGAAATATAGCCTGGTGTACAACATAAAATTAGAAGCAGATCAATTTATTGACTAAAGTACTCTTGCAATTTTATTTCCCTTTTTTGAAAGCTTGAAGCCCACTAATTTTTTGATTCCCAAAACCTTCAATATTTCTGCCATATTATCAGATATTCATTGGCCTAAAAATGCAATAGTATTTTGTTTTAAGGTTGCCACAAGTAGTGTCTGGAATTTTATACAGTCATTAATATGTTTAAATATGCTTTGGAATAATCCCATTTATTGTGGAAAGCTCTATATTATATTTTCCTAAGTTTTTCTATTGTAGCAGCTTGGTCATCATGTGTTAAATATTGTTATTTAGCTGTCATAATGTTTTTGCTTCACATAAGAAGTGAGAAAAAGCTCATTCACAGCTCTCCTGTGCATAAAGTAACATCATAAAGAACAGGGTTATCTTTAATATGTGATGTTACTGTCAGGCTTCAAATACAGTACACTTCTTGTTGTTGGCTCTAGCATCAGCCCTGGAAAGGTAATTTTTTATTCTCATGTAATGAGAATAAAAAATTACATGACTTTACATGCTTATAATTTCTAATAATGCTTTTCAAATTTCTCTTCAACATGGATTATAATTTTTACAAGATGTATGCTAGTTAATATGAATCTCTGGAGTAACTCTTCATATCCAGTAGTGCAACAAAATATTTTTTTTTTAAATTTCATATGTGGATACGCATAATTTTTGTTAGCTACATCTAGTGTTAGTAATAGAACTACTCTCTTCTGCAAGAAAGATCCAAAATTACTATTAGTGGAAATCTAGCAGAGGAATTATACCAAGAAAAAAAATTAAAATGCAAACATTTGAACAGATGCCCAGGAGGAAGAGTAGGATTTTTTGTAACATCATTAAATTTCAGGGCAGTAGGTTTTAACTCTGTCAGTTTTCAGATTCTCATGGATTGGCATCAACTCACAAAACAAGCTGAGGAATTGCCTTACATCTAAGCAAAAATCACGGAAACTAGAACATAGCAAAGGTGTGCAAATGCCTGGGCAGGCTCCTGCTTGCTTTTGGCTGGGTCTGCCTTTCCTAGCCCAGTGCCATAGAGAGACCCTGCAGAGTCATTCAGGTGTGCCTGCACTGTCACCCCTGAGTACCCGTATCACCTAAGTTTTTAAGTAACAGTTCTCAGAAATCAAGCCCTGCCTGTACCTGAATTGTGGTGGTACAAGGAGACCTGACTCCAAGGTCATGCATCGAGGAGCTCGAACGCTGAGAATGAAGAAGGAAAAACAACAACAAAAAAATTCTCCCTGAGCCAATGCACAGAATTGCAAATAGGGCTGGGAGTTAAAATGGGTCTGAGTGGGATACAAGCTAAATCATTTGAGGTTTGGATGGGAATTGATCTTTTTGTAAGTCAGGAAAGCACAAACACATTCTTAAAGTAAAGAACCTGGACCTGACATCTGAGTCAACAGGGAGCGAATGGATGATAAGCAGAGCAGGTTAGCCCAAGGCAATCATGTGGAAGCTGTGAATGTTGGGGTATGTTTGAATCACAGAAACTAGTAATCCTGTAGCCTGGCCATCCTGTAAATACAACATAAAGCCACAATATAGTCTCTGTGTAGATTGTGCAATTTAAAGGCATGTGTGATTTAAAGACGTGAACCTTGCATCAATCATAATTTCACAACTATTTTGAAGATTAAATGTTTGTGCAAAGAACAAATATGCTTACTGAATTAATTTTTCCCCCCAAACACAGTGTAATTCTGTATGTTCTATAACAAGCTGAGGAGGCTGCTAAAGCTATAATCATGTTTGCCTTCAACATTAACACTATTTAGTATTTTATAACCAAATCTTGTAAATTTTCTCTAGAACTTTATAGAAAACCACAATGTTTACCACCTTTTGTATACATTTTATTTGAGGACTTTCAGAGATACAGGTGTTGGCCAGAAACTTAACACTTGGAAGGGGAATTTCATTGAAATAACTGAATTTTTAAAATATTTTAAATATTTGGCTCAGGTGTTAAAGTTAGCATTAAGCAAGTGAGCTACCTTTATTAATTAAACTACTTCCATTTCAGAGAAGCACACATCTAATGCAAACATTAATCTTCCTGTCCTATGAGTTAGCCTTTGTTAAGTACCTCAACCTAGTAAAAGGAAAAAATTACCGTCCATATGCTTCCCACTGATAAACTGATAAAAGCAGAAGTTGCCTTCTGAGAATATAAAGGAAAAATTGGGTCAAGGACACAGGGGAGGGAGCAGACAGTCACACTTTTGTACACTTTTGTCCATGTTGAAGATACAAGCTTCACATTTCCTATATGTGATATGCTTTCATGCCTAGTGGAAACTTACTTACAACTTGCTAATGCATTGCTGTTATAGAATAAGTAGAAAATTGTGTATGTACTGGCATTATTGCAATTAAAAATGTACAAAATGCTCACTTAGGAACAAAATAGCATGGCCTTGGATCTTTTTGGTTGTAAGCATGAACTTTGGAGGACTTTTGGGGGTGAGGGGTAGATACTTTTAGTGCAGCAGAGAGCAATTATAATGCACTGATTAAAACAGAAGAGCTTCAAGAAAAGATGATTTATCCAAAAGGGAATAAGTCAGCTTTATTTGTATTATCAATGTTTCTGGACTGTAAGGTATTAATCTGTATTTCACTGAATATGTTTGCCAAGTTTCTTTTAAGGATTTCTTTCATATGAACAATGATATTTCCAATTGTATGTTAGAAAATTAATTAGAATTACTTTTGTAATGAACCCAATGGTTCAAGAATAAAGAGGGGTCATAGGAGATATGTCCTGCAAAATAACAGGCACCATTATTTAATATAGTTGTGCATATTGAAGGTGTTCATCACTGCTGTAATGGTTTGATTACCAGCTTTATGGTTTGCAGCAAACACAAATATAATGTCACAAGTCATCAAGAGATTGGATAAAAATGCACATGTTATGTGCAGCTTTTAGGTAGTGCTCATTGATTATGAGAATATAAAATATAACACTGGTTGTGTGGAATCATGTGGGGCAAAAAAACCACTGAGAGCTTTGTGGAAGCAAAGGGAATTTGCTTTTGACCTGGATTCTGCAATATCATGGAAAATGAGTGTTAGTAAAGTTGACATTAATGACTATGTGGCTGCCATAGCCTGGCTGTCTGTCTTCCACGCTGCTTTCTCCCATCTTCTGTGCAACTATTTCCCCAGGGCAGGTTCTAAAACCCACATTTCATTTCATCACAGCTCTCCTTGGAGCATTCTTTGAAGGGAAAGTCTGAAACTAGGAAGCATTCTTATATTTATGCAAGTATGTGTACACCCAAGCTCTTCTCATGGTGGTTTTGCACTGCCAATACAGAATTTTGGTTTAAGATAAATCCTTCTCAGGCACTGCATTACTTGAATCACTCAATAGTGGTCCAAATCATAATTTCACGAAAACCAGAGAAGACATATAGAGATTTTGACTAATGCTTTTTTGTAGGCCTTTGTTACAATTTTTGAGGGGACAACAAGATTTTCCCCTCTAGTTCGCCCACAAAATCTCTGTTGCTCAGTTGGATGTACCTCCTGTAACATTTCAACTAGCTGATTATTTGCTGTTCCCCTTCCTTCTATTTTTTCAGCTCTTTGTTTTCTTTGTGACAGGGAAAATGTAGGTCTTATTTTACGTGAGTTTTGTGATAAGGGAAAACAGATTATCATCATTCCCACTGACGCAGCTTTGTTCTTTTCCATTCATGATGCATTCTCCAGTGTCACAATTGAATTAGTTTCACTGATTTATCTTGTTTATCATGCCTTCTGTAACTGGTTGATGATAATTCTGTCCACCATTGTACCAATTGCACTAATTGTTTATACTGTTACAGAAAATATCATGAGAACAGAATAAATGAATTAGTCCATGATGCCATTAGAGCTGCAACATTGTATCAGTCTTCTGAAATATTAATAGACTTTTATGAGACAAGGAGGGCTGGAGCCAGTAAAAACCTCCAACACAGGAAAATTTGCATAATCATGGCCATATGGAATTCTGCTGCCTTATCCTTGTAGCAATGCCACAGTCATGGCTGCTCTCGGTTTTCAACATTTGCAATGAACTTTTTAATTAGCAGTAACAGAGGAATCCTCTAGTTCATTTGTTAGTTGGAAGCACAGCTTCTGGCTAGTACTAGGTTGAAAATAATTGATTTATATTTCAAGGTGGTTCATTGAATACATTATTACAGAAAGATGATCTAGTCAAATAATCTCATTACAAGGATTATATTGTAAAATTTATCCTTAATAGGTTGTACAAAACCTAAAAGTTAAGGAGTTATTTTCACATTGTGAAATTAACTGCAATATATTCAAACTTTCTTTGCTGATGATTTTTTTTAATATAAAAGGTGTTCTGCAGGCTTTTCAAAGATGAATGTTTTAAGAGACGGTTTTGAAAGAATGGCATACTTGTGCTTTTGCACATGCAAAAGTAAGACCATAGTTAGTAAAGTTTTTACCATAATTCAAATTTCTTTTGTCATAAGTTATTTTTTTATATTATTTTTGCAATTATTGTCCCCTAGACATAAAACAGTCTCATTTAACAGCTCTTCAGGCTTGTGCAGTTTGGGTAACCAAAGATTTCACACCTTCTGTGCTTTAATTAAAATATATTTCCCCTAGACTTCAGGGATCTGACCTTGCCTTTTGCAAAAGTTGTGTTGTTCTCACATCTTCCCCAACATATCGAATGCTCACTCTAAGGTCACGACCACCAGGGTAGTGCCAACAGCCCTTGCAGCTCAGGCTTAGCCAGACCTTTTCCTGACCATCTCTTGGATCTTAATGCCTGAGAGTCAGTAAGGGTCTCAGGGCTGGGGACAGTAGCTGACAACAGCATAGACAGTGAGATGTCCTTTTTTGCCTACTTAAGTTGTGCAATTTAGTAGAGCAAAGGCATGGATTTTCTTTCTTAGAGAGCAGGTTGCAAATCCAAGTTTGAAAATTCATTGTGTGCCAGATACTGTCAGATACAAGAGGTGAAGATTTGCTGGCGAATTAAGAGGGTTTAAAAATTAGGAGATTGTAATAAGGCTTAATTGAATATTATTCTGTTCTGCTTTTTATCACGATGCTTGATTTAGTCAATTACTCTTTCATTAGATTACTTGACTAAAATAATGAAGATTTTAATATGTTGTATCATAGGACACTTGTGCTGTCAAGATTTGCTTTTTAAAGGGACTTTGAAATGCCAAGTGTGATTTTAAAAAGGTCTAGGAAAATTAAACTTTAGATTTAAACATGTAAACAGCTTAGTTAAAAGAAGTTGTGTAGGTTACAGCTTACCATTTGGAGAGTATGGTTATAACAGGCAGAGTAATCAATTGAACTTAAGGGCTACTTCCAAGCACTCCTTTTTTCTAAGGTCGATTTATAAATACCCAGGGGGTGTAGCATAATCAGTGCAGCAGTGCTGCAGCCTTTTGTATAAGGAAGGGACTTCAGCATGCAGAACTACATGATTAACACTGAAATAAGATCAGTAGCCTAACCAGCTAAGGAGCCCTAATCGACAACACTTAGCACCTCTGCAGACCTTTGCTCTGCTCCTTTGAAGACTCTTGCTGACAACTGGGAAGTTGAAACAGCCCTTCAATCACTCGCTTTATAGTTCTGTGTAGCTGGCATTAAAAACATGCTTAGTTTTGTTTGCTTCTTTGTTTTTGGTGAGAGTTTGGATCATAGAAATTGAGAAAACTGAAGAAAATCCTACATTAGGAATGGCCACTCCAGACCCTGGAGTCTGGACACATAAAAAATCATTATCAGAGTTTAGTGACATTTCAGAAGTCAGATATGTCAAACATTTTGTCTAAAGCTCGTTGCAGTGACAAATTCTTGCATTCATTCACTTTTCACTCACTTTTTCTGACAAACTCAGATTTAAGGCTATGTGATGAGATTCAAATGCCTTTTTCTGTGCACAAAATTTAACTCAGGTTTAATTGTACCACTCACCTGAGGCTTGTTATGAACGCATGTAAATGTTTGTACAGGGGAAGAAAAATAAAACTATGTTAACCAATTGGTCGTTTGAGCTTCTAAAATTGTTGAATGTTTTCTGTTTTTACTGAAATTATGCCAAGACTGAGTTTGTTTACTCTCATTTTGGACAAGGTCCTTCCTTTAACTAACAAGGTTTAATTTTTTTTCTTTTTTTTTTTAATCTTTATGTCTGCCCACTCACCTCATTTATTTTTAATCTATTGCTCTCTTGAACTGAAAACTTATAAAAGTGCTGGTCTGAGGTGCTTGGAATACAGATTTTCTGCTTTATTTGCAAAGCAAATAGAGTAGGTGTTCTTCTTCCCATGACCCTGTCAACAGCACTTACAGACTTTATTTTTTTTCTCCCAAAAATACACACTTGTAGTTCGATGTTTCTTGCTTATTTCTTTTCTTTGTTCATTGTGCTCTCTTTCAAATTTGTTAACCATGAGAATAATTATCTACATATCATCCTCAGTGATTGTTGGTACATTTAAATGCTTGTAAACTGGTGATAGTTTTTGCTCCCTCTGGCTTGAGCAAAAGATTTTGTATTTCAAGGGCCCTCAGTTCTCTCATATTTAAGTCACTCATTCTGAATTTTTGGTTTCAATTTTTCTTGTTTAAATTAATGCACAATTATTCTGATTTATAAAATTTATTAATTAGTAGAAAAATCTTATATGTCATAATTTTTATTTTGCAACAAAAAGAAGCTATTTCTTACCCTTACGTTTCTTCCACATAGGTTGTTCTGTTTTTACAGGTACTATAGATCTGAAATACTTGGACTTTTAAAATTACCCTAGAGAATTTACTGTCGCGACACAGTAGAAAGTCTTCTCCATGGTCACTGAATCCAATAATGTCAAATGCAACCTTCATAAGTTTATCCAATAATTTAAGAATTTCTTACCGCTCCAATGCTACCTGAAGTGTGGTTATAAGGATTCATCCTTTGGATGATTAGAAATCTTTTTATGTGAACCTACTTAAATATATCTATAGACAGCTTGTTCCTGTTAACACTGCTTTTTAACAGTTCTTTTCTTGGGTATTTACCTTTTATTGCCTTTGAGGTGAATAACCTTATACTGTTAGTTTGCATTTTTCTGCGCTAAGACGAGCAACTCTTGCAGGCTCTTTACTATAGTTCCTTTTATCTCCCTCAACTGGCTCTTTTATTTCACCCAGTTGCAGATAAAAGATGTTTTCTTTCAAGAACACTTAACCAAAACTTTGCACAGAATTCTGTCCAAAGTATCTGGGTTTCCTGTTGTCGTTTGTTGATTCCAACAATTTGTCATCACTGTCATTGATGGCACATGGATTTCTGAAATATAACTAGCAGATAATTTTCTTTCATCATCATTTCCAACTGATAGATTTCCTACTTAACTACACCACCTTTCTTCTTTCTAGTGCTCACTGTTTTCTTGCTCTTCCTGTCTGTTTTCCTGAGTCTACTGAGTTCTGACATTACCTCTTAGCAGTGTGTCAACAGCAATTTCTCTGTGTCAGCTCCATTTATGAAAGCACCATTTAAAGTGGTCTGAAAGTCAGTTTCAGTGCAATATCACCATTGATATTACTCCAACCCACCTGCAGAATCTGTTTAACTCCCTCTCAAACTCCCAATATTAAGTCTTATTCTAATAAGAAACTTCTGGTTTTTTGGTTGGTTTTATTTTTGGTTTGTTGTTTGGGTTTTTTCCTGCCTAGTTGTGCTCTGAGCTCTCTATATACCTGCTATTTTCCTCCTCCTTTTTCTTTTTCCAGCGAGATTAATGGATGCTCCTGGCTGCTGTGTAGCTCTGCAGCTGTTCCACTTCCTCTGTCTCCTTTAAGCACACCACATCCATGCTCTGTGTCCCAGCATGGGTACATGACCCGCAGTTCCAGGGGGCTGGTACAGACTAACCTGTTATCTTCAGGGTTGTATGAACCCCTGCTGAATCCAAGGCTTTAATGTGGCTCTTGTTCATAAAAAGATCTTTACTGGCATAAATAGGTGAGTTACTTGTAACATTAGAAAGTGAGAACAAATTCTGTATAAAAGCTTGTACTTGTAAGCAGCTGTCCAACTCTGGAATAAACTCATAGATACAGCAGCAGAGTATCCAAGCTTTTGGGTTTTATATTAATGGGGAAATCTTTTGTTTAATTTTGCCACCATCTCCAATTTTGATCAATTTAGAAAACAAATCTCAGTTAGTCTGCTCTCTATATTTAAACCAGTGCTGAAAAGTCTAGGAAGCTAAAATATGCACATATTGGGAATAAAACATCTTAAGTCTGTGAGGGGATTGAAGAAGATCTAACAACACCAGAGAAAGTTGTGCTTTGATGAGTTTGGAAATTGAATCTTAGCCAGAGAAAATTAAGTTAAAGGATCAATAGAGATGGATTATTTTTGTCAGAAAACACGGATGTATGTTGTCTCTCATGCTATTTAAAGGAATGTTTATTATCTCTTTTGGGTCTTTTTTTCCTCTTTTTTTTAGTAACCAATTATTTTGGCCTCAGCTTTTACTCTGTTGGGTATAATTAGGGCAGTACATCACTGTATCTGTAAACTCTGCCTTCCTGTGATGGTCTGGAACATACAACTTCTCATTTGCATAGTTTAAGAGCAGAGAATAAATTTAAATACTTTATCAGGCCTGTTTTCTGAAGTCATTAATGACAGGCAGTGGAAAGTGGAAAAGGAGGAGAAAAAGGAGGTTCCATGTTTCCCATGCAGTGTGTTTTTTCCGCAAAAAGTACATGAGACAGAAATTCAGTTATTTGTGGAGGTAACTGGGTGGGTATATGGTTGGGAGGGATAGGGCAGACTTCTGTGAACATGAAGAGAGCCACAAATGGCTTTTTACTTAGCTTCTCTCAAGTCTCTCCTACATTTCCTATATTTTGTGAAAAAAAGGAAATACAGCCTTATGTTGCTGGTCATTTCTAGATAAATGTCCTCTCTCTTGAGGGCAGATGATCAGACTGCATTGTGCAATACCTCTCCTTCTAGAAATGGGAAACAGGATATTGGCTTCTTAAAGATCATTCACAAGATCAGCCCTAAAGAAGGAATTCACCAGTTTTTACAGATGGAGTTTATCCCATGAATCAACAAGCCTCAGATTCTCCTGTCTATATTTGGAGACTATTATCCCTGAACTGATAGAAAACCTAGCATCTCTAATTATTCCATAGAGGTTAGAGTCAAAATTTGTTCCTGTAATGTAACAGATGTTTTAAAAACTTTTGGCAAAATTGGAAATAAAGATTTTTGCTTTAGCTCTGTTTAAAAATACTGCAAATGAAACAAAGTGCATGAACTTCATTTGATATTTGACACTTATCTGATTTCTTAATGATTTGTGAAGATAATCAAGCTCATTTTTTTTCCTGTAACTTCTTTGCGCTACTATTTGAGAATTATGAAAAAAATATTTTACCTTTATGGACTGTATTTTATGGGTTTACATAGGATTTTTTTTGCAGTACTTTCATCGCTTAAGTCACTCATGAAATCCAGTAATTATAATTACTTGACACTGGTGAGTCCACACCTCAAATCCTATGTTCAGTTTTGAGCCCCTCACTACAGGAAAGACATTGAGGGGCTGGAGTGAGCCCAGAGAAGGGCAACAGAGATGGTGAAGGGTCTGGAGCACGAGTCCTGTGAGGAGCAGCTGATGGAGCTGGTGGTGTTTAGCCTGGAGAAAAGGAGGCTCAGAGGGGACATTATCACTCTCCACAACTGCCTGAAAAGGGGTTGTAGACAGGTGGATGTTGGCTTCTTCTCCCAGGCAGCAAGTGACAAGACAAGAATAAATAACCTTAAGTTGTGTCGGAACAGGTTTAGATTATACACTAGGAAAAAATTATTCATGGAAAGAGTTGTCAAGCACTGAAACAGGCTGCCCAGAGAAGTGGTGGAGTTACCACCCCTGGAGGTATTTAAAAGATTTGTGGATATGGCATGTGGGGATATGGTTTAACGGTGGACTTCACACTGCTGGGTTAATGGTTGGTCTCAATGACCTTAAAAGTCTTTTCCAATGTATATGATTCTATGAATCTCTAATTTCCTTTTCAGGATGAGATATCCAGGGATAATTTGGATTACTGACAAACCATATTGCAAAGATAGCACTGTGCAATACTCTTGTCATTTTTTTTATTTGTGTAGTGTATAGAATACAATTTTCTTTATAAGACAAAGTGAAAATCCAGTAGGAAGATATTGGCAAAAAAAAAGTCATCCTTAAACCATGAATAATATGTAGCCAGTGTTCTGACACTCTGTAGTTTATATTTTTAAAAAGTGCTAAATGTTTATTCATGGCAGCACAATTGAGACTGAAAATATATGCTAAATCACACACTACTGAATATTTGTGCAAGTACTGAAATGCCACATTTCTGCATGTCACTGTCCATGTTTCCAAATTTTTCTTCTCACACTAGCGTCAGATCCAGAGCACTATCTGAAGGGCATGAGCTTTCCTAAATGTTTGTTGATCTGTCACCTAAGCAAATAACTGAGCTGCAAGCAAACCTCCAGCTTTATAGAAATACCTTGGATATTTGCCAGTGAGATTTAAGGACCTGTTTCCACAAGGTACATCTCTAAGTTCCCTGGCAAAATATGTCAACTCTCCCTTTAGTTTCTCCACCTGTATTTTCTTATGTCTCAGCAGAAGTGGCAGTTTGTGAAAGTAACTTTTAGAGATTTTTGTTTTTTTCTCTTATACATCACACTAATACTTTTACGTTTGAACAATTCTTAGACTGTCACTAATAAAAGCCTATCTACCTGGGAAAACATGTCTTTAATATGTGTAATTTATATTTGAACTCAAAATTTTTGTAAAATGAGATTTTATCACTGGGGTAAATTCTTCTGGGTGCCATTATTAACAAGACTTTACCCATATCTGTCTAAAGAGAAGGGAAAATTTTATGTCAAGGTGGATTATCAGATTACACTGGTTTGATGATGACAGCTGCATGAAGTTGATGTGGCCACAGGTAAAGTTGCATTTTATGAACCTTAATGGTTTTTAATTGCTGCTGCATTACCAGGGAGAAACAATTTTAATTTTTTTTCTAGTGCAAAGCATTCACAAGTCTCTCTGGACTCACTGGGATGTTGGTGTGATACCTTTGCCAGAGCTCTCAGTTTACCATGGAATGTTCTCCCTGTTGAGTCTTGATCAAAAATCCTCTTCAGTTCGCAAGTATTTCATTGGAATCTGGTGTTTAATTCGGATCAGCAGGTAAGAAAAAGACTATACTCATATTAACCAAAGAGATAGGAAATGAAATAGGTGTTATAAAAAATTCAGCAGCAAAATAGTAGGAGGAAAAAGCTTTCAGTCAAGACAATAGAACATAAAAGTAATGGTGCTTTCAAAGTCTTTAGCAAGCTGTGTTAAAGTATATTGTGATAATCTAGGTTGGAAAGATGTAACACTTAGAGAGTTAAAAAGCTTTCAGAATTCACAGAAATTACTGGCCTTACAAGGACAGAAGTGTTGTTTTGTTAGTAGTTGATATTAAAGACAGGGAAATAGATTAGAATTTCAACTGCAATTGAAAAATCCTAGCATTTTCATTCTCTAGAAAAGGGAAAATGCACCCACTCCCATTTTTTTTTTTTTTTAAACTGTCTTTCCCAGCTTGCCTCCACTCTTTTCATTCTTGCAAGCCACTTCTATTGCTGTACACAATAGACACATGCTGGCTGTGTTCATGTAACCACTCAGATGTTAGCTGAGTTTTCAGTGCCTAATTGTGGGATAACTGTGAGCAGAGTTTAGGGATTTGTCCACTTTCCTAAAATACTAGGAACAAGAACACTCAACTAACACTTTCAAAATTATTAAATCCACTTAGCCTCTTTGACTGAAACCTGTCCTTTATGTCACAGCAGCTACACTAACCTTTTCTTTCTTTCTCTCTAGTACCTACATCCTTTGGCATAGTTTAATGTAGAGAGGTTATTTAAAAAAAAAAAAAAAAAGGAAATAAACGAAAATAAATAAATAAAAATATTCCCTCTGCTGTGGAGAAAAAGTTCTTGGAATTCAGAATAAGTAGTCATGGGCAATTGATGTATTAAACAGAATTTGGAGTCAGTCAGCAAAACACATCTGCTATGCCCTAGAAAGGATTACAAAACCATTATGTTCTCAACCCTTGTGCATTTAAATCTAATCTTCAGAGGGAAAAAAAGCCTTCTTGTAGAGAAACAATTTTCTCATCTGTTTGTCCCTAAAAATCTGATTTTTAGATCTAAAATGAAGTGCTTTTTACTAATTTATATAGAGAATGATGGAAAGAATGGAGCACATCTCTCTTTACTGTGTATAGTCTCAGGGAACCTCACTGAATACTGAAGCACTGTAGAAACCTCGGCTCCTTAGCTTCACTATATTTTCATTATTCCAGACACAAAAGAATAAACAGCCACCTGAAACAAATGAGCAATTAAATACTATTAAATAAATATTTTGTTTTCACAAAACACCAGCTCACAGTATATTTTGGCCTTTGAATAGATTTTCTGTACCTTCTTATAAAAGACAGTATGATTTCCCATGTTTTCCTTCTTTTCTTTTGTGACTGAAAGGCTAAATGAAACTCTTACAGAACACATTCAGGATTTTGAGCAGCCATTGAATTTTTGAAGGCAGAGAGGCTATTCAGCATTTCAATTGGCATTCTTTAACTTTAGGGCTGGGTGGCTGCGCAGGGCATTGTTGGGAAATGTATTGATCTGCTAACATATTTGCTGGAACAGGTTTTGTTTTTCCTGCTTGCCTGAAACACTTTGTCACTGCTTTGGTATTTTGTCTCTGCTGTCAAAGACTTCCCTCCACACCACTGACACATAAGGAAATCGTTTTTCACCCGTGCAAGGTGAACATGAATGTGCACTTGATCAAATGAACGAGGATGCCTTGCAAGTGGGATTTTTGTTCCCCTGTGTTGCAACTTCTTACACCTTGTGTTCATGCCTTTTCTGTGGACTGTTTAATGCCATGCAGTAAGAAAAAGAATTTTAGCCTTTTGCCTTTGAATCTAATATGGTTTCTTGGGGTCTAATATAACACACCAGCAAATCTCGGACTGGGGTTTGACCTTTGTTCAATTCAGTTCATATGACAGAACAGAACAGTGGAAAGGAAGATCCCTCTGTAGGCAGCAGTTTTCCACTAAATGAAGTAAAACAACAAATTCAGTTTGCTTTGGCAATCTCATTCATTAGCAATCCATATTACACTAATTTGCAGAATCTGACTAAAGTGATGGTCACAAAACACGAGCTTTGCTTTAGTTGTTTTTTTTTGGTTTTTTTTTTAATAGGCAAGATTTTTAAAATTTTAGGGTAATTTTCTTGGAAACAGTAGTAACTGGACTTCATTATGAGCTAGGGAGTTTTACTATAGAGGTAAACAGACCCCAACTGGACACGTGCTTTGAACTTTAACTTCTTTCGAATTGGTGCATATCAAGATAGTGTTCCCAAGTTCTAATCATATCTTCAGATTAGTGTTTTGAAGCTTTGGGGTTTTGATGTGCTTAAAGTCATTATAAAGTAGAGCTTTAACTTTATTTGCATAAACTAATGGCTAATTTTGGAGACTGGGGACACAAAGGATGTGAAAAATCTTGGATAAAAGCACAGTTTCTTATTTCCACCATCCCAACACGATAACACCTGTGCTCACAGTTTCAGCACTTGGGCTAGTATTTGCTTGCTGCTGAAATATACCTACAGCAACTGGGTGTAGAGGCATTTTATAGCCTAGTGGAACTAAACATAAGCTGAACCTCTTCCATAGCCTAAGTACAGAATAAATATTCTTTGGACTTCAGCATTCAGTCTTCATGATAAATCTTCCTGCAGGAGCAAGGGAGCTTGCATCAATGACTCTAATATAGTTGTTTCTGACACCCTATCCCTACAGAAAACATACGAGCACTGGGGGAAAATCACATTTCTGTGTTATGAATGATTAAAACCTTTTTCATCTTGTTCTATATTTGCCCTTAAGTTTCTTACTTTCTTTCTGATGCTTTTTGGTATTGTTTGCAACAGCAGTGATAGCATCTAAAAAAATCTATGGATTTTTATAGACTTTTAAAATATTTGTCCTAATGAAAACAGCTAACAGATTTTCTTTATGTCACAGAGGTGTTGTGAAAGTGAATTAACAGCTACGAAGAGCTAATAAAAATGGAACTGTGTAAACAAATGCCTTATGGTGTATTAGGTGCACATATTCATACAATGAATGAGAGCCATGTAATTAAGAAAAAATGTATCAAGAACAATATAACAGAAGAGAGCACATAATACAGAGATTTGAATTCTACCTGAACTCAGACCAAAATTTAGTTTAAACTACTTCCTAAAAAATTAATTTTTATGTTGCATTATATTAATATATTTTTAAACTTCCTTTCTCTGAGGAATGCACTTTCATAGAAAGTGCAAAAAAATTGGTTTTGTGTAATAATGATAAGAAAATATTAAGTTGTGGGGGTGCTGTCCATGCAGGACAAATCAACTCTACTACTTCTCCTCTTTCCAGTTTTTTTGATAAATCAACATTCTCAAAATCACTAAAATTATGCATAAACTAGGAAGTGAGATGTATTTGACAGTGAACTGGGAATGGAAAGGCAACTCTGCCTTAGCCAAATGTACATCTTGATTTCTTCATCCTTGAGTATCAGAGATATTTCAAACTAGTAAAGTATTTCTAAGATTTTTTTTAATCAATTCAATTTCTGTCTAAACTCAGCAGAGGAGATGGCGTTTGTGTTATGATCTTAGTATTTTCAAAGTAATACTTTACCTGAAAACTTTCTGATACTTAATCAATAAATATAAAATGCTTAATATATTTTAACATAATCCTTCTTTGTCTAAACAAATGTGTTCCTTTTGTACAAATAAGCAAATAGTTTCAGATTATCACAGCAATTAAATGTATGATACAAAAAGTATTGATATTTCAGCTGATGCTGGTACTAAGCAGTTATAAAGAAATGGATAAATAGGCAATAAAAGATATTTCACATTGACTTCTCCAGCAGGTTTGCAAAACGTGAAAAAGTTATTTAAATAATCACACTCATACAATAAACTTCAAAATGAAAATACTATTGAAATATATATTTCAATATATTATTGAAATATATTTCATTCTAACATCCAGAAAACAAAATTGGCACATGTTATCACAGGCACTCTTCCTCTGATCTACCATATAGAAAAACATCATTTGAGGAGGGTTTTTTCTTTTCTTCCTTTTTCATTTTCCTTTTTCTCCTTTCCCTTTTCTTATTTTCCTTTTCCTTCACTTTTTCTCCTTTTTCCTTTTAGTTTTCCTTTTCTTTTTTCTTTTTTCTTTTTTCTTTTTTCTTTTTTCTTTTTTCTTTTTTCTTTTTTCTTTTTTCTTTTTTCTTCTTTTCTTTTTCTTTTCTTTTTTTCTTTTCTTTTCTTTTCTTTTCTTTTCTTTTCTTTTCTTTTCTTTTCTTTTCTTTTCTTTTCTTTTCTTTTCTTTTCTTTTCTTTTCTTTTCCTTGGCACTTACTAATAATATTTTGTTTTAAATTAAAACCTTAAAAATTACCTTTTCAATCCCTGGACTGCGCTTCCTCCCATGGCTCATTTACCCTGCAGTGTTATTCCCATTCTTGGTGCCGTACTCCAGGCTGAGACTGTCAGTTGTGCTTTACTTTCACTGACAGGGAGAGAAATCCCATGGTTGCCACTGTCAAGAACATTTCTCTGCCTTCATTCCACAGGGACATCAACAAGATGTCTGTTCCCTCTCTGTGTGCTCCTCTGTCATAGGGGTGATCACCTAAGCTTGGGCTGCCTCTGCTTCTTCCTTCCACTGACAGCCACTGCCTGACATGTTATCATCATGCATGCAGAATCCTGCTCTTCTCATGTGCAAAGGTCTAACTGAACAATAAAAACCTTCAGTCAGTCCTTCCACCTTCCAGGCACTTGGAAAAAATAAATAACTGAGCAATAACCATTGTCTCTGAATCGATTTTTGAAATGGTTTCTAGTCCCTGAGAAGGAAATACGAAGTTCAGAAAGGCAAGCTAGAGGAAACCACAATATATAATGCAACTTCTTTTGTTTATATACGGTGAATATTTACTATTTCCAGCATGATGTTGTTTTAGTTTACATACAGATCCTATAAAACATTGTAAGAAATTGCTGAAAATTTGAAAAATAATCTGACAAGGTCAAATTCACCAAATGCAAAATGGTTCTCTGCCTCCAGTTTACATTCAAGGTATTCTTTTATTTTCAGTATGGAACGGGACCCACCATTGAACACTCTTTTCAAATTCTAGTATCATATAATTCCCCCTCATCTTCCACACCTGTGCTTCTGGCCTTTTCTTTCCTCTTCTGACTCTTCTGAGCAGTGTCCCAACAATTCCTCCTTACTGCCTAACTGATCTCTTCTGTCTGCCTTTATTTTCCTGGACATTTAAAATTTCTAGATATGATCAGATCTAGTTTTTGAGAGATCTCAGCAAAAAAATAATAAAACTTTGTTCAAAGTCAAGGACTTCACACTGACAACACTTTGCCATCAGCCTCCTCCTGTTTATTTATTACCAAGAAGGGGCTTTTAGCTGAAGTACCTCAGGTGACTTCAGCTGTGCAGGAGACATGAAAAGAGACAGGCTGTTTCTTGCCTAGATGAGTACCAAACCACTTAAAAAGTCATTTAAAAGGTCAGAAAAAACTATTCTCTGCATGAAATGCTGCTAAAGAAGTGGGCTAGAATGTTCTATTCCATCTACAAATTGTGTTTTGAAGGAGTTTCTCATGTAGTAAGCATTGCAGTAATCTCCATTTGAGGTAACGAATATAGGGGGAAACAACAAAGGTGTAGGGAAAATGAAGATTGTCTTGTCAAATATTCAAGTAAGTCCATTTGACAGCCACTGTTGCACAATCCAGTATGACCAGGCAATGGAATGCTGCCCCCTGAGTACCTCAAACTCTGAAAAAGCAACAGACTATATGATTATCAGCACTCAAATCAACAAAGCTGTAAAATAAATCAGTTATGTTTCTTTTTGTCTACTTATATTATGAGCATGCAAGTAGACTCTAATCATATAATTATTTTCATGTTAGTATCTTTCAATTAATCATGCATTAGTTTATATTTGGACTTTTGTTTCACCTGAATCTGGTTAATTTTCTCTTTGGTGCATTTCAAATGCTTCCCAGGAAGCTTATGCTTTCTTTTCATGTTCTATGTTATCTTGCAGTTTTTTGCTTACTACCTTATTTCTCTTTGTTCCCCTAAATCATTTCCTTTCTCTTACTTGGTCCTTTTATTTAATTTTTTGTAATTTAATTTATTCTACCTTCCATTCCTAGTCTATGCATTTGTTCCCCTTTACTCTTCATTCAGTCCACCAGGACTATTCCTTTCTAATAGTTCAGCCTATAGTATTCATTTCCTTTTCCCATTTTAGTTCATTAATAATGGATAAGGCATTCCTTTGGAATTTCAAAACTTACCCATTTTAGTTTACTCTCAAATAGTTGAGGCTGAGCAAGAAAAGAAGTTAATTTCATTCCACTGGAATCAGAATACAAATAACTGAGCAAAAGTTGGAACTGGAAAAGCAGAGAAATGGAAGAAAATTAAATGAGGTGAGAGACGGACTCAAAAAAGTAGCAGTGGGTAAAACTGAGCACATAAGTAAGAAAGGGCTACACAAATACCTTGAAAAGTGACTGAACTAGAAATAAACCAGGGAATCAAGCTGAATAGTCTAGAAAGGGAAAGGAGTAAATACAGCCCAAATTCAAAGTGAGAGAAGAAAAAGATATTCACAGAAAAGGGGACTAAACCTGGTGAGATGAGGGACAAAAAAAAAATTAAAATATTTTAATATCTTCAATTCCTACTGTGAACAATGTTTCTATTTTCTACCTTGTGAGTGATAACTGCAGCTCAGTAGAGGGAAAATGTTTCATTACAAATATAGCCAGTGTGCAATTAGAACTGTGGCACAGATAATGGCAACATAAGCACCAACCTATCTGAGGAGAAGTTGTATTACTGCTAGAACAGGTATACGAGAATGCCTAATATTTCAGCTTAGTGAGGAAAACGACTCTTGAAAAGCTGATTATTCTTTGATCTTGTTCTTATCAGCTATATTGTGAAATCTGGCTTTTCTTCAAACTGCAGATAATTTGGCTGTCATAAACTGGCAGCGTAGTTTTGATTACATTGTTGCAATAAAAATGTACCGAAATTGGTTTCAATGGAATTCTGACACCTGTTCACTAAATATTGTTAAATATCTGCACCAAGCCAAAAACTTCAGAAATATTTCAGTTGAAGCTGACTTGTAAATGTGACAAAAAATTGAAACTAACTATTACAGTTGTATTATCATCTCCATATTCCCCCCTTGTTTTACATTTATATTTACCATCAATAAATAGCATTTTTTTACATAATTGGAGATTTCTATGTAGTTATGTATCGCTATCTTTATGTCTATATGGACACCCTTAGCTTTCAGCTCACTACCAGTCCTCCTGGCTTACCACAGTTAAACAGCTTCTCATCTAGTCATAGAGTAGAAAAGGTTGGAAAAGGAGAGGGAAGACCTGAAAGCAGCACTACTAATGGCTATAATTCCTTACATTGGGGAAAAATAGTAATGGGGCTTCTCTCTTAGGTGTTATGTTCACCATAACTCTTTGTTACACAAAATACTGTTAGACACCATGTTTTCTACGGAGAGACAATGTTAAATACTTTCCTAAAGGGAGCAGAAGCCTGGCCCAGATTTGCCAGGCTTTTCAAATAGAATGGTTTGAAAGTGTGGGAAAACTTTGGAAAGAATCAAGCTAAAACTTGGTCTTCAGTGTATATAAAGTAAAAATTTTTATACGTTTTGTGGTCTTGGATCAAAATTTTACTTTAAATTGGCTGAGGGGAAGAATAATTCATCATATGTTTTGGTGTTTGGGTTTGGTTTTTTTTCTGTTTGCAGGGCTTTTTTTTCACTTAGACAAAAGCTTAATCTAAATTTTGCTCATCCATTTCTACAGTAGCTTGGAAAAAAGGGAGAGTTTGAATAATCTCAAGACTTGTCAAAATCCTCCCCCTCACCCCCACGTATACAAAAAAAAAATAAAAAAGCTGATTAAATTTGAGCATATTGATAAAAGGATAAATAAGCCATAAATTGTCACTTTTGCCCATGTCTTTCCTAGAGAAATCCCCTAAAAAAGTGCATTGACAAACTTCCATGGAGAGGGAGAATTCCTGGGCAGAGAACCTACTCATAAGATGTTGCAAAGCAAGGACATCCCACAGAGCTCGCTGGGATTTCTAACCAGCAGTGGGATTTCATAAGCTGCACTTACAGAAGAACACTCTTCAGGATTCTGAAGATGATACTGAGATGTAGAACAGTGGGAGGACAGCTGCTGTAATGTGATGATTTCGGGGGCATGGGCTTGGGCCTATTTTAGGAATAGAACTGCCTGAATTTGAACTTGTTTGGCTACAGTCTAAAATCTTTAGTCATCTTGGCTCAGCTGTACTTTTGGGAAGAGATTGCTTACATGCTCCAAAACAACTACAGTGTAGAACCATAGTGGAAGCCAGAAAACTCATATGGAATGGATGTCGTTTAAATGAGTCTCTAGGCATGTTGTGTAGCCACCAGAATGGAATAGAAAAGCAGGTCCCACAAAGAATGGACCACAACAAAGAACAACTTGTGCAAAATAAAACAAAAAAGCCTCTGTTAGACCTCCAAAAAGTGCTCTTGAAGTCCAGAACTTTATGTAATGGTACTGTAGGGGCATGGGGAGACAGCCTTTGTGCCCACAATCAGGGGAGACATCCTTTGTGCCCACAACCAACCAGATCTCTTTGGCCTCTGTGTCAGAGAAATCCCATCATCCTCAACAGAGTTGCTTGGCAACAGCTGGTCTTAAAATCGTGGATAGGGGTTTCTTCCAATTTCTTTCCCTCACTTTTGCACAGGTGAAATACTATTTTTTTTAGAGTGAGATTGTAGCTTCAAGATTCAGTTATTTTCAGCTGTGCTGTTGAAATAACCGTGAAATAAGCTTAAGGAAAGTGAAAATATACTTTGATATGTAAGCACTGAAGAATATAACTTATTTTTTTTTTTTTATTGTGTGTGTTCCTAAATTAATATCATTTGTAAGATGCAAAAGGACTATGGTGCACCTGTTTTGAAATCTAGAATTCTTGTTCCAAGATTGTAATGGTCAATAGAGTCTTTTTAAAATGGAACAGACTTTTAATCATTTTAGACACCTTCAGAGTTCCTGTGATGCTCATTTACTAGGGCTTTGACCCTCACAAGATCCCTTAAGGTATTCTGCTAAGGTCTCAGAAGTGCAAATATGAGTTTTGTTCGGGTGAGGAAGTGCAGTCCTCATCCTCCACACTTGAATTTACAATCACGGTCCCCTTATCCTCCCACCAGAAATCTTAGGATACCTAATGCAGGGTTGGAAGTTGCCCTATGGCTCTGATATGAGCACTGAGGAGTTTATCTGGGATCAACCAGCTTTCAGAAAATTTAGTGCTGTTTATTAAAGGGTGAAATAGACACCACAGAAATCTGTACCACAAAGCAATCTCTCTGCAGTTACTGCACGTCAGCAGCACATAGTACAGGCAGAAAGAAATTTCTCTAGTCTGTGTTGCCAGCATTCCCCACTTTGCCTCAGATATGGCCTGACCTGCTTTTAGACCTTTCTTGAATTCTATGTGATGCTTTTCAAATTGCAGCAAACTATTTCCCCAGTCTGCAGAAAGAACTGCTTTGTCTCCTCCACCTATCTGCAGAAACCCAGGATATCAAAGCTTTATATTGCATTTGTAGCAGTGATACGTTTTGGCAAAATCATACATGTAATGGAAGATTCAGACCAATAATCTTCAGTGCTCATATTTGTAAAGCCTCATCTGTCAAATCCATCAAAAACAACTTTAAAAGATTAAATTAGTGTCAAAAGTTGGGATTTCAGTCCTGAAAGAATGAATAGGTTTAGCAATTTACACCAGTTCAGAAAAATTACACCACTTCTTCATGCAAGGTGGGCTAAAAATACTGGAGAAAATATTGTCTCCATTTAATTTTGTTAAGCAGAAGAAATGGTAGGTAACTATCAGCATGCTCAGGTTTAGGTTCCGTTAATCCCCATGCAAAATGTTCTACATTATTTTTAGTATGTTCCTGTCTTTCCTAAGCCACTTAGAGCTCTTCCAGAGGTGCTGACCTACAAGTCAGTAAGCTGAATTTAGACCCTAAGTGCATACGTAATTCATTCACAGAAAGTATTTTGGTCAAGGTTGTGAGCTAGTCATCATCTGGGTTACAATGCAGCCCCAAAATATCACTTGCTATGACAGATGGTGGAGGGGTAGCTTCCACATATAGCACTGTTAAAACTGTGACAGAAATCTTCTCTAGTGAAACTGAAAAGTTTAACTTCACCTTTCAGAAAAAAAATGACATTTATATCTTGCCTGCTGTAACAGCTAATAATAGTTACTTGTCTGCTACTAGCTGACAAATCTGATTTGCAACATAGCTCTTTTCACATGAGTTTCCCTAAATCAGCTGCTTACCCTAAAGAGAAATGATTTTATTACTGTGGGGCAGCAGAAGGGAAATGACATGATAACTTTCCACTGCATGAGGCTAAAACTCAAGAAAGAGTCACAGTATTTTTTTAATGCCAAGGTCAAATATAAAATATTTTTATCTTACCTGTAACCAGGTAGCATTTTTGTGGGTTTGGTCCACATTATGCACACTAGAGTCTTTAATCAGCTCATTCCTTTTGGGCTACTTGATTTATCTAAATATTCATCTTCTTTTCACATATGATTTTACAGCATTCATATGTATATTACCTTCCTTCCAATCTCTATAAGGACACTAAAGACTGCGAGTGGAATTCATTACTGTTTTATTACTATCTTAGGGAATATTTATGTGAGTTTTCGACTGATTTCACCTATGTCAACAAATAAGTAAGGACTCTAATAGGTTATTTTAATTTATAATCCGCTGCACTGAAATAAAGATTTATTTATTTTTTTTGGTGAGTTTAACAAGGATAGTTTGTTGCAGCACAGGATTAAAAAATAGAATGAAGTAATATGAACTTTCACACCTCTTCAACATACCTGATTACTGTTTAAATAAAAATAATTTAAAGATTAAACAATTATTAATGGCTGCCAAAGTGATAGCACAGAAATACATCAATTTTTAAGCAAAAGGAAGGTTGTCATGTTTGATTGTAAAAATCTCACCAAGGCCACGTTAATGAGAGATATTTTTACATTGCATTATAAAAATAAATGAATTCTACTGTCGCTGTTATTCTACCATGTGTATGTAGTAGGTATGAGAAACTGCTTCTCACCTTTACTCCGCAGTGCTGCAGTGCAGCCGCTGAAAAAAAAAACAGAATTATCTTACCTCCCCTGTCACTTTTACACAATCACTGCACCCTCAATGCGTTCAAGCTGACTTGCATAATTGTTATTATTCTTTCAAAATAGCTACATAACATGTACTATAGTTGGCTTCTAGGAATAAGCGGTTTAGGCATGAGGCATAGCAACAGAAGTGTAAAGTAATTTTTCAGTAGCTGCTATGTAACAGAATAACTGTCTCAAGACTGATTTGTTGCTTGAATTCCAACCCTCCAATTTGGATGCTTTAATTAGAGTTCAACTTACTATTTCTCCACAGCAACTGCTTCAGCCTCACTCTCTGGTTGGTGAAAAACGAAAAAAAATCCAGCCACCAGACAAATTCATTGCAATTTCCAGACCCCTTAATGTTTAAGGAAGTGAATTTAAAAATGTGACAGCCTTATTTCAACATCCTAGTGACTGAATCCTAAGAAAAAGCTGTGTTCCCAACCATCTTCCTTCTGCTGAGCGCGTGGAAATACTAATGTCTCTCTCTTCCTCTCCTTGTACCTCCACCTTTTCCTAAACTCCTGCAAAACAGTGCTCTTCACAAGAGCATCAGGATACTGTTGTCATTGCTCATTGTCCAAAATATCATAAAGCTTCTTAGGCATGATGAGATAATGCAGATATTTAGTTTCATGGCATTACTGAAACCTGTAAAACAAAACAGCTGTTTTAGTTTCTGTTTCTGAAAGAGCTGCATCTTGTCAGTATTTTCACTCCAAACAGACTCAAAACAATATAATTATTAGAAAGAGGATGTAAAAATAAGGATAAAGGCTTCATGATATGCTACCAGTACCATGTCTGAAATAACTTCTGAAAGCTTCACCTATTTTTGCAAGATGGCCTCTAATGAAGGACCTGAACTAAAGTTCTGTGTGTGTAATAGGTAAAACCTTTTTCTATCTAAAGTAAGTAAGACTGACATATAATTCCCTTGGAATTTTAATGCATGCTGAAATACCATTGTCTCCTTGGAGTAACCATAGTCACTCATAGACATTTCTGAAAGTGTTATTGAAATTGCTACAGTTATCATTCTTTATGAAACATGACTTTCCTCTATAGGTCACCATGAGTTCTTTAAGGTATTCTGGTTTTCAATGTGACTTCATTGGCAGTTTCTGGAGGACAATGTGCAAAAAATACAATGGAGAATTAGTTTTCCTTTGAAATGAATTTGTACTGAAAAACAATTTAAAAAAATCCAGGGCAATTTTATAATTTTTTAATTTTCTGTAATGCTGTTATATAGTCAATCTTTTCCATAGTTCATCACCTCACATCCTGTCCTCAATTTATCTCCCCTCCACCATTTCTACAATT
The DNA here is from genome assembly GCA_013397245.1 of Thryothorus ludovicianus. Classification (NCBI taxonomy): domain Eukaryota; kingdom Metazoa; phylum Chordata; class Aves; order Passeriformes; family Certhiidae; genus Thryothorus; species Thryothorus ludovicianus. The sequence goes on along the minus strand of VZTB01014632.1, from coordinate 416,712 downwards.
CTCATTATTTGAAACTGAATGTGCTTATGCTCCCCTATGACAGATGTCTTTTTTATTTCATTTTTCCTCTGACAGTGGTAATCTATTGCTAAATGATATGAATTCATTATTTCACTGTGTTAACTCAGAAAGTCTTATTCAGACTATGTAACATGGGACTAAAATAGTTGAAGTTCTACAATATACAAATGTGTTTCTATGTTATTAATGCATTAATATAATAGTTACCTATATATATATATAATTTTTCTAGGAGATTTTCAAAGTTACTGAGCAATACAAGAAAAATTTGTTTAATTTATAAAAATTTGGCCTACGAAGGAGTTGCAACATCCTCTTACACGATTTTGTGTCAGAATATCAAGAATATTACTGTAATAGATGCAAGACCATTATTTCTAAATGTGTTTTGGTTTACTAAAGCATTAAAGATGATAATGAAATTCTGCTCTTAATAACATGTTCTTATACTATATCTGAAATACACTGCAAAACCTAATTAGTAGAGGGGCTGTCATTAGAATTTATGTTAATAGAAATTAACATCTTTTTACGCCTAGAAATAGTTTGAATAGTTCTAAAATAGGAAAATGGACAGATTTGTGTTCTTACAAGTCACATTTAAAAAAATAATCCTAAGAAATCTTGCAGCTGAGACACACAGGTAAATGACACTGCAGGCGGGAGGGGAAGGTCCAACCCCAGGTGCCACTGTTGTGGCAGATGGGTGCTGTGCTGACCTAGAAATGTCAGATTCTGGTGGAACCCCATCCTGTTGGGACAGAGACTTGTGTTCCTGGGGAGTCCTCAAGCTTGCATGCTATACACTAGCATGAGAGTTTAACTTCTTCTGTTTGTGAGCCTTATATAGTTAGAATTGCAGGCTGCACTTCAAGTTATAATAGTTAATACAGTGTCTAGAAACACTCCATTTATAGCTAAGAACTCAAAACTAAAGAGAACATTGAGGAAACACTGATATTGGCAAATTAGATAATCTAATTGAAAATATTTGATTTCTTTTGTTGGCCTTTTTATTGCAGTTCTCTCTGTACACAGATTAAAGCCTTCTTGAAATTGAATAGTTATGTTGCTCTATGAATTTATCTGTAATACTTTGGCTGAACACAGACTATTGTTAGTAAACATTCAAGACTTGACTTATTTTGAACAGATACAGGTTATGCATTAATTGGATGAATACAATTGCCAAACCAGGGTGTTAGGACCAATAGAGCATCATCACTGTCTTTCCCTGAATATTTTCACAAAACTTCTGTTGCTACAAATTTGGTCCTCACCTTGAAAATGAACACAAAGCAAATCAATCTATCAAGTTTAAATTACGTTCTTGACAAGTATTAATCCTCTATCTGAACTAAACACCTGATTTTCTAGTATAATAATGTTGAATTCAAATACATTCATAGTAGGAGTAGATTATGATGGATTTTTAAAGTGTGACAAATGAAACAAGTGATGTTTAAGGCAAAAGAGCAACTCTGTTACATCTGAAAATGTGAGATTTCCTTCAGTTTTTTGTTTTGTACTAGAATACCCAGAATGGATGATAGAATGTGGAGATTTATAATGCCTGAGTGCCATCTCAAGAAATTTTTAGCCAAAATTTTGTTTTTGTGTTTATATTGCTATTTTCCAGAGGAGGTACAGTAGTACAGATGAGAGACATGACTATTTAAAGGTCAAAAACACAAGAATAAAAAGTTTCCTTTACATTCTTTCAGCTATTATAGCCTTCTTTTCAAATATGAATATCCTCCATCCCTCTCTCAGTTTTTTTAATTTTCAGCATCATTAGGTTTCTCCGCAGTGTCAGAGACACAAAGAAATGACAAGAATTTGTGATTTCATTCATGTACGCAGTATTCTGGAAGTGTGCAGATTTTCCTGTGACACACAGAATTCCTAGAGCTGCTAGGAAAAGCAAATACAAGCATGGTTTTGTCGCCTGCTGTAAATGGACCTATCTTCTTTCGTGTCTCTCATTTTCTCATAGCACAGTTTAAAGATGGCTCCCAGACTCATGCAATTTTCTTTATATTGGATAGCTTGTGATGCTTTTTGTATTTCAGATGGACAGTCTGGAATTGTCAGTAGTAGAAACTGTTACTGGCATCAATTAATATAATAATAACTGAAGTTCTATTCAGTGTATCTTCCATTAAGTAAAAAGATGCCACTCTGTCTGAGCAGATTTCAGAGCTTTCCAATTACCCCAAAGCTTGCATGTATACTAATAAGACATGTACTTCTCCATCCCTTATGACGACAGGTCTAGGTATTTTATTTTCTTTTTAATATTTGAACTAATGAAGAGAACATTACTAAATCAAAATTTCACATTCTGTCCCCCAGACTAATATTACACTAACATCCACTTAGAATTGGCTACATGCAGAAGCTAACAAATAAAGCTGTGAGGAAACAAGTGTTCAATTAGTTTTGCTTCTGCTGTGTTCAAAATTAACTTCAAAAGAACACAAGACATGACATTTGTAATATAGCCAAGGCCAATAAACCTCCCAAATAGGGATTACATTTGCTATTCTTTCCATGAAAGAGTGGGTCATATTCTCAGCTTCTTTGCAAAGAAGCTTTTTTTAATATCCTTTGTTATATTTGTTATTACATTTACCAGCTACTTTGTGCAGACAAGTCTCTTACTGAGTTGTCCTGTGTGCTCTCTACATCTCCATAAAGGTAGTGTAACTTTCTGTCTTTTTGTTTGTTTATTTGGTTGGTTGGTTTTTTTGATTTTTTTGTTAGTACAAGTCTAATTGAACGATATCTGGGGTGCTTCTGCATTCAATCCTGGATCCTTCTGCTCCAAAGTCTAGCTATATTTTAGAAAGTATTCACACATCATGCTTATTAATTCCCCTTGCCATCTCCACTTTTCAAACACAGGCTTCTTGGGAACTCAGACCCAAGGCCACTTGAAATATTTGCTTAAGATCAACTTGTTTGATTAGACTTTTACTTGATTACTTTCACATATTTGACTAACGCTTTATTAAGCACTTGATGGCCTATAAATAGACTTTTAGGATGGGTTGCATTCATGTGCAAAGATCCCCTGTGACACAGAAAGAAAGGGCTCCTTGAGATGAACAAAGCTAATTTTGCGCAACTTCCAGGCAATCCATATTCTTTCTTCCCCCACCCTAAACAAATATAATTGGTTCTCATCCCCTAGCTGGCAGTGGTCCTGGCAAAACTCTGGAGAGGTGCAGACCACATTGTTGCTTACATAAGTTGAAACCTTTTCCAGTCATACAATCATGGAGGAAAAACAAGTATTTATTGCTGCATTTATCACCAATGAAAATTAATGAAAATTAATTATATTTATCAAATCTATATGCAGCAAGATTTTGTATTTCAGGAAGTTATAACTAAATGTGAAAAATCAACTGACATTGAAGATAGTGTAACACAGAATATAAGTACTCTGTTTTCCATCTTCAACTGTCATCTAAGGACGTTGAACTCGTAAAACAGGTAACAGGAATAGCAGAGGTATATATCTGTATTTTCCATGCTGCCAATGGATTACTATCAGTATGCTTCTATTTCACTCAGAAATGTGCATTAGGAAAGCTAATGCAGCATTGTTAAATTGGTTTAGGCTTTATTGAAAATTAACATTCAACATTTAATAGAACATATTCTGAAAACTCTCCATGTAACATGTAAGACATCCTCTATGGTTTAAAACAGTGATGGAAAATCAACTTAATGTCCAAATTTTGTTCTTCAAGTAAACTTGAAACTTTTTTTAATGAGAACTGATTGATGCAAAACAGTTGTGGAAGAATTTGCAACTATTTTGGCAAATTTGATATTTTGAGCCATGTTTGTCATTAACTAGTATGACCATACTTGAGAAAAAACTTATGTATTATTGAAAAAGCAGTTATTTCTGAACAGCTGTACCTCTTGAATAACTGAACCAATTACATTTTTTTATCAATGTTATCTTTTTTTCTAAGTGTGTATCTAAGTATTTATTGGAAAATTCAAAATTTGGCAGAATAGGGTAACCTATTTGTCCTTTTGAGTTTTCGGCAGCTGTTTTTGTTTGGATTTTTCCCTTTGAACTGGTGAAGAAATGAGTGAATTATGTAACTCATAAAAAAGGCTAATAAACCTTTTATACTACACCAGCGTGTATTCTGCTTAAGCAACATACTAAACAGAAGTGTATTTTAGAAACAGTTTGGGATTTCATTATAACTGCTTTTATATCCCTCTGGCTGTGTTCATTTCTCTAAGAAACACTTATGAAATAGTGGGAGAAAAATAATACATTAGAAAGAAAAAATATCTGAAAATTACCAATATTATTTTTCTATTGCAGGCCCTTCTCTCAAAAAAAAAAAAAAGTCACAACTATTTAGGTGGCATTTATGGATACTTAAACTATAAGAAAAACATTATTTCCTCTAAAAATAGGTTTTGATGTTCTTTCAATTTCATGTGGAGGACTACAATACTGAACTTTACTGGGCCAGTGCTTCTGGAGCAAATGTACTCAGCTTGCATAACAGCCTACTGTAAATCTGGAAAGACAATTGTACTTTGAAGAAACAAATATTTCTTTGGAGTACTTTTTGTCACTTTGTTTGGATTTTTTTTTTCCTCTCCTTGTCTCCCTGTAAAACAATATTCTGGAAATGATCTGGTGTTTAGAATGACAACAGAAATTTAGGATAATGTGTGCAATGCATGAACATGGTCAACTTTACTGTAGTAATCATGATTAAGTTTGCTGTAAGCAATTATCAGGATGTTTCTTATTGGAAGATATTTAACTGACAACTTTATCATAGATGTTATTTCTGAAAGTAAGTATTTGAGAATGGGAAAAGTCTGACAGTAATCAGTCCAGGGGAGGATTTTTTTTT
>VZTB01014632.1:363508-411704 GCA_013397245.1 Thryothorus ludovicianus | reverse complement strand
AGTCCGTGGATAAGAAATTAGGATTATCAATGTTTTAAAATATAAATTTGCAGAAATGGGACTGGAGAAGCCAATAACTGATCATCTGTCTAGGTTTCACAGCAGTGTAATTGGTTAATATAGTCCTAAGATGTGCAGCAAGGAAAAAAGTTGATTCAGAGCTTTCTAAACATTTCTGTGAGCTCAGCAACAGCAGTCAGTTTACTCGAAGGTAATAGAATTTTAAATGGAAAGTAAATACTAATATACTTGCTTAGCATGAAAGAGTGACAGCACAACCTCCAAGTTATTCATGTCTCTAAAAATAAGGCCAAAGATTAAAAAGAAGTGGTGTTTTCTCAAATATACTCAAACATACTCAAAATATGTTCCATGTTTGAAGCAGAACATGAAGAAACATATTTTTCTTTACAGGAAGGTGATAAATTCAGAATCCCTACATCACAATAGCACAGTGTAGGCTGAAAGGATGATGTTCTGCTTTCTCTTGAGTGAGAAAGGAGACCCTTGAATAGCTCTCTCTACATAGAAGAAGTTGAAGAAATCACAATCCTTTTTTTTTGCATGCTTCATTCCATTCAGTAGTTAAAAATTAACCCTAACAAGCAGCAGAATTTGGATACAGGGTTAAAATAATATCAAAATAATACTTCTCTACTGCATACAATGGAGTAGCTATAAAATATTTTCAAGTATCTCTCAACAAAAGGCCTGTAGAAAAAGATGAAAAGCTAAAAAGAAACAGTAAAATGCATGAAGGACTACCAGTGTAAAATGCATATAAGCAATGTTAGACAGATCGCCCTAATCTGTTTCTGTATTGAGATTTCCTTAATTAAATTTACTTGGTCTTCTCCACATTACTTCCATTACAAAGGTCTGTATGCAAATCAGTAATTCAAGTAGTGTTTGTAAATCTCTCTGTATCTCAGCCTGTGTACCTTGTCTATCTATGAATCAGTTGCATTCACCCCTTTTAAGCTTTTGTTGTGAAGGAAGGAAGTTTAGACATTCGCAGTGCAAGGAAGGCTCAGTGTGCTCTGCCCATGTCTCTGACTTTCACAAATGGAAATCTAAGGTCCTGGAACCCACAACAAGATACACATATAAGTGTGTATGAATACATACACTGCTTGTTCTAGATGTCATGGTGAGGTCAACATTCTCTGAAATTGTCCTTACCAGAAGCAGCCATGATACAAATATTAGGAAATAAATTTGTGAACACATTCCCCAAATGGATAGGTATCCTTAGGCTCTGTATCAGCAATCTTGATGAGTGAACTCTTGGTTTCACACACCCCCATTAAAAACTGAAAAACTTAAATGAGCCAGAGGCAAAAGTGAGGGGTAAATACACCTAATTCTTACTGAATCCACCAGGCAGCATGATTCTTCTCTGCTTCCACCCTCCCCTTGTCCATACCCCCAGCACCAGTCAGCCAGCTGCCAATCTCTGTGCCTACATCAGTGCTTTGTGAATCACTTCAACTCCTCTGCAACACAATGGAATGCAACACAGAGCTGTCAGCTGCTGTACAGCAGCCACACTGCTTTGCAATTGGAATGCTATAAGAAGTCTGCTGCCTTCATGTTTGGCAAGCAGCTTAATATTGCACATGAAAGGTAAATATCTTCCAGAAAATTTATATTTAAAATAGGTAAAAACATTTATACTACTGTCAGTGTTGGTATCTGATAATCTAAGTTCTTCTATTTGAGCTCTATAAATCCTTTAACAAATTTTTAAATAGCACAAAGATGACTTTAACTGTTTGGATAACAGTAGTTTCAACAGCAAGGGAAATGCTTGCTTATATATTTGTTCGTTTTTTTATTAAACCATTGTTTACTGCATTTTCTTACAATGACATAATCCCATAACAATCTTCCTTAAATTACAAAGAAACAAGTAAATTATTTTATTAGTCTTTACACTTTTATTCCCTCAGTTCACTCTCCCTTAGCTACACACTGCATCATAGACAAGTGCTTCATTCAAGGCCATGATGGTGCACTACTCAGCAATACTTATTCCATTATTTGTTCACTAAGAGCTAACTTGGAAAATAAAATGTTCCTATGACTATAGCTTTCAACCTTTAAGAGTTTCCCCTAAGCTATTTTATCTTAGTTTTTTTTTGTTATTCTTTTCAATATTTTCAGTGCAAACCTTTTTTTTTTTTCATGTTACATTACTTAGGACGGGATTTTATTCAAGCTATAGAAGTTCAAATCTCTCTCCTGTATGCCATTTACTGTCCTGACGAGTCTCTGGTGCAGGGATTGTTCTCTTAATGTCTCTCTTCCTCACATCAGCCCCAGGGATCATGAGCCCGTGTCCCGGTGCCACTGCAACAGGGCCAATGCCCAGGGTGTGGCACACCTGGGGCTGGGACTGTCTGGAGCCTCCTGGCTGCCCTGCTGCTGGCTGGGACAGTGGGACCATCCACACCTGGGAAACTTTGCTCTGCAGGGTCCCACGGCTCCTGACCCACAGGAGCTCCTGGCTCCACTGTGCCCTGAGAGCTGCTGCTTTCTCTGGTGGGTTCTCCCCTTCCATGTTTTGGATGCAGTTACACTCTTTTTTTAATGTTGTTGTTTTCTTTACCTTATTTAAACAGATAATACCACAACTCTGAACAGAGCAGGGGATTTTGTTTTTCCCGTGGTGGAACAGCTCTGTGATCACCTCTGCTTTGTACTGCATCTAACAGGCAGTCAATTAAAAATAGTAATGCCAATAGATATGACCTCAAGATTTATCCTACAAAATCACAATAGTTCCCTGCAAATTGCAGGCTCCTGGGTTTTCCCATAACCCCTTGAATTTAATGGCTGCTTTGTACCAACCAGTGAAACAGACTTTTATTTATCTATACATTCAGTATGCACTAAACTGTGATTCTTCAAACAACCATGAATAGATTTGGATTGTATTCCTTGTTAGATGAGAAAATCTGTACCTATTTCAAGAAATTTAGTCATAAGTTATTGTGTGGGTAGCCCACTAGGGAAGAACAGGGCTGCTGCCCAGCATCAAGATGTTTCACATGGAGCTGAGTTAGAAAGAGTTATTCCTGCCCTTAAACACAAAATACACGGTGGCTTCAAAGAATTAATTAAAAGCAGCTGAAGGAACAGATAAAGACACAAAGGCCCATCGGAAGAGAGTTTTACAGTAACTGAACATGAACAGCCCATTTTCTTTTCTGCTTAAACAGGCTCTTATATCTGAACAGCCAGATCAAAAGCCAACTGACTGAGTGCCAGTTCAACAGCTTTAGAGGGTTCTGCCATCTGCGGATGAGAGGCTGTCAGCGTTTTTAATCTCAGCGCATGGGCTGGGAAGGCAATACATCCCCTAATGGCAGCTACACTGGAATGACTTGTGGCATCCTCCTCCTACAGCAAAGTGGAATTATGAATCTGAACAACAGGCTATAAAGTATTTTATTATGTGGTCATAAGTGTCACTTTCTATGAGGAGAAGAGTGGTAATTTAGTGTGTTAAATTATCACTTAGTGAAATCACATGTAACAATGAGCTCTGAACTGACCTTAATTGAAATGATCCCAGACTATTCAGTGCTTTAGTGCAGGTCTATTTGTGTATGTGCATACACTTGTGAAATATTGATGCTTAAACTCCATTCACATTGGGACAGCAAAGAAACCTTGGTCTTGTTGATGCCTATGGTGCCAGAAGTCCAACTCCTCCTGGCAAATAAGAAAGAAAAGAAAAAGGAAATCCAAGTATTAAGATCTACTTAAGGCAGTAAGAAATTTATGAAATCTAAAATTAATAAAGAATATTCCCTCACTGTAAACCTTAGAATTTTAGCTAGAGAAGTACAAGTAAATCCCAATGGACTCTTACATACAGCAAAATCAGTCCTGTGAGTAGATTTGAGTTCTGAGGACAAGATAAGAAATCAAAGCCAAGACCTCGTTACATAAGTTATCCTATCACCTTTCTATCTGTTAAAAAAAAATGCTGGAAAATAAATTCTTGATCACATAAGTTAAAAATTTTCTAATGATGTATTAATAAAAGAAAACATAAGAAGAAAATCCACTAACTATACACTTGAAATACCAATAGTCTCTTCAAATTCTATTATTGAAGAAATTATGTTTTTATGTGTTTGGGTTTTTTTATTTGTTCTTACTATCAATAAATACCCAGCTGGTCATTAGCTGTTGGTAAGTACAATTTTGAAGAGTCTTATAATTTACATTTAATTTTCTGATACATCTGACTTTTTTACTAAGACCATATAAAAAAGATCTTAACATTTGGAATGAAAAAGAGAATTAAATATACCTTCCTGATCTGGAATGGTAAAATGGTGGAAAATGAACATGTGTCTATCAGAAATGAACTCATCTCCTTCAATAAGATGGATGTTGTGAAATAAAGTAGAAATTGGAAGTGATATTAGGATAAAAATGAAGAGTCAAAAAATGCTGACAGAAAAATAAAATGGTGCACACCTGTCTAACACAAGTGAGGAGAAATCATTTCTGTTCCTATGTGTATCATCAAAATGTTTTGGAGATCATAACCTTTGCACAGAAGGTTTTCCATCTGCAAAAGGCTGGTACATCTTTTGAACATTTATTTGGTGCTTTGATACGTGCATGCTACATAAATGGGAAGTATCAGTATGGCTAGCACTGCAGTAGTAGCTGAGATTTTTCAAATCACATCGTGTCACAGGCATAGGGATAACTGTACCACCTATGCCCACTGTAGTTTTTTCCCTCTGTGGTTTACTGAACCAGTCAGTCCAAGGACAATATTTAGAAATCAGGATATAGCACCAGCTGAATTTCCCCACCAAAACCTAGAAGATCTCTAATATACACATATACTGAAAAAAAATCCATTGATTTTTATTGCAATGCATTGAATAACTTCCCAGATCCAGCTGAGATATAAAAATCATTCTTTTAAATTACTTTGAATACCCATTTTATTCCTTTTAGAGTTTATATATTTTCATACATAACTATCACAAATATTATTTTAATATATATGTGTTTTATATATATATATATAAAATCCTGAAAAGAGAAATTCTGCTTATCACTTTGCAAACAGTCATAACAGTAATACAGAGACATAAATGTACCAAGGGTAGCTTTTCTTGGTAGACACAAAATTTGAATGTCATTGTATGTAACTGTAAACAAAACAAAACAATTCCCCCGAACAACAAAAAATCCCAAACCAAAACGCCTATGAACGTCTAAGAAATGTCTATGTGCTGAGACAATCTTCTGATCTTCCAAACTTAGAAAAACTAAGAAGTTGAAAAGGTGATGGGAGTAGGAGTAGATATCAGAATAACATTGATATTAACAAGCTCTTCTGTTCCTTTTTTATTTTCCTTTTTCCTTCTCACTGTCTCTCATACTTTTATCTTTTTTACTGTGACTTAATCCTTTCCCTCAAAAATTATTCTTCATACTTCTCTTTCTCTAGGTCTTCTGTGTCTCTATTTCCCCTTCTTTCAAATGTAAGGACAGCAGTTTCCTTTTTATTCTTAGGTTTTACTAAAATAGTCTCTATGGCTCCCTAATTTCTCCCCCTGTCACAGTAAATTTTAGTTTTTTCTCCCCATATACCAGTGTTGGTATTCCAGCACTAGTGTTAATATGTAATATTTGGTTTAATACCTATAATTCAGACTGGCCCTGTCCATTTCTAGTTCTAACCAATGAAATTTTTATGGTATCTGTCACAGAAAGTTGATTAGGAAGGAAAATGCATCAGCCAGCTGTTGTCTCCTGACTTTGGTGTTCTTGCATGCATCACTTTTTATCATTTGAAGCTAGTCAGAAAATTTCTTGAGGGCTCAAATTTTTATCATTATGTTAGAAGTCTGCTACCAATCAATCACTAAAGTCAAGTCTCTACTTTAAAAAACAGGTTGGTTGAGAATTTAACTTAGACATGACCTATTCTGTAGCCTCTGAAGCCAGGAATGTCTACTAAATAAACTAAAACCCAGTAAATTAAACTAGTATTTAAAATTATTATAAAATTTATTAATATTACAAACTCATACTAGAATAAATATTTTTTTTAATTTTGGACAGACATTGGAAAAAATGCCTAGTGATATTAAAATATTTTAAATCATATTTAGATGGGTATAACCTTGTCCTGAAAAATAGGATAACAAAAAGAGAAAAAATTGTTCTAAGGCCAATTTAAAAAACACATGAAAAGTAGTTTCTAATCAGCTCACATTGTTTCCTGGCTACATATATTCACAGAGTTTGCTTCTACAAACACATATATCTACTGTTTCCAGGAATAGATAGCATGCTTGTACTTAATACACAAAAAAAACCAAACTAACAAGAAAATCCCTGGTAAGGTTCATGGCCTGGTGGATTAACAAAACCTGGCCCAGAGTAATAGCATGTATCTTATGAAAAGGCAGAAATAGCCAGCTTTTGGCTTTCTGAGTGTTGCTAGAGTATCTGTGTAGCTTATATAGACATTATGACCATGGCCAAATAGTGCAGCAACATGACAGATTTTTGCAGAAATCAGTCTTTGGAAAATACCCAGCCTCAATAATTCACACTGGGCAGCTTCCCACATCATCAGATCAAGCACACCCTTGCTCACAGTCCTGGTGAAAGAGCTCTGCACAGTCAGTTTGATTTGTTCTCTTTTTGCCAAAGATCCCCCTCCAAAATCTGATTCTTTGGGCTGTGTGACTTCAACCCCAGAGCTGAAGAGCATGTGACTGTTATCCCAGGCTCTTTTAGAAATTTATTTAATTAGAAGGGCTAACAAGAGGAATTGAACATTGTTAGTATTCAGTACTGCCCCATTTGAAAAGAATATAAATCACATGGGGCAGAGAAGCACATTGCCTATGTCAAACAAACCAACAGTATTGTTCACCCAGGGAGGAGAAAATGGGATTTGACTACTATCCCATCTCAGTGAAGCTCGGCAGTAATGAAACATAGGTCCACAAAAACTCATCCTATTGTTAAGAATGAGCTGGACTGAGAGCAGGCATATGGAAGAAGAGAAAGGATTTCAAGAATTGAAAACAAAATTGAAAAACAGAAATAAAGAAGAAAACAAACAAGCAAACCACAGGAACCTCAACACTGTCTACAATACACTGATAACTATTTGAGAACACATAGCTACTGAACTCTGGTGACTATTATTCTGCCAAGAAAAAGGGAGCAACCAGTGTAAGTAAATTAAATTGAAGGAAATGGATGCATGCTACAAATGGTGCAATTTGTCCAAAAGACTTTTCAAAAACATTAATGAAGATTTTCTGCTGGGTAAGCTGGTATAATTGTGCTGCACTGTATATTGATTATACAAGAGAAGAAATTTAAGCTAAGACTTCATGCTGTTAATACCTTGTCAAGCTGGGCTAAATGTTGTTTCTTGGACTATTTATATTGGAAATTGAACTACTGATGCCATTTTTTATGCTTAGTTTCTTATTTTTTTATTATTAATTTAGAACAGCAGTTAGATATCATCTGTAAACATCATCTGTGTTGCTGGTTGTTTTTACAAACAAAATTATCTATCACTGTCAAGATATAGCTTTCATAGCTAGAGAGAAAACTTAAGTTGTGTAAAATCATTAGAACCTCCATGGTAAATGAAAAAAATATTTCCACTTACTAAAAAATATTCAAAGCAAGTAAATAAAACTCAAGTATTTGGAGTGATTCAGTTCTAAAACAGAAGTTAGCATTTATCTATTTGAAATTGTATTATCCTCTGTTTGTTTGAAGTTGGTTAGTTCTGTTGGAATACCTTGCTTTTATACTATATAAACAGGAAAAGAGAAATGACTGTGTTCAGAATGAAGAGGTTTGTGATCAGTGGGTGAATTGCAATCTTTAAACTGTTAAGAACCACTGCATCTGTTCTCAAACAAGGTGAAAGCTATGTATGTTTATTCCACCTAGATGCTTAAGCGACAAAAAACAAAATCTGGTGTAAGGCTTCCTACACTTAGACATGCCAGGGAGTTAATAAAATTGTGGATTACAGTAATTTCTTCCTAGTCAAGTGCCAGATATATTGGTTGAACAAGAAGATATTGTGTCTTCAAGGAAATATAATAATTTTTATTACAATATATACAAGATATATGTTCAGACTACAATTTCAACTAGGAGAAACAGAATTATCATCAGAAAAATTAAGATCTATCTGTCTTTCTTAGGCAGGATTTTCACTTTCAAATGGAAATCAACTTCAAAATTAAGACATTCTAAGATGAAATATTATGCTAATAAAGGCTTTCTGACAGGAAGGACCTAAGAAATCAACTTGTCTGGGCAGAATAGCATCTGAATGTGAGTGAAACATCTCCTGATCCAACAGTAAAAATGTGTAGATTAAGAATTTTTTCTTTTTCACTTTCTCACTCACTTACAAAGATGCCAACAATTGATACAAGTGCTACTGCAATAAGAGTTAGTGCATGGTATTTCAACCTAAGGTAAGCATTAACTTAAATTTATAATTGTAAAGATTTCCTTACCAAACACAGTGGCAAATCCAGAAACTAAGCATAAGCATCTTAAATACCCAAGTCTCCAGCATATTGCTTTTATTCATTTGGAATGCTGCAGCGTGAGCTGACCTTAGCTCAGTTACAGGGTCCAAAAGAGGAACTAATATTAAAATTGTCAAGTAGGTAAGTGTCTTCTGGTAAAAAATAGCATCCAGAAAGGCTCTTCAGGATACAGTGGGAGATAAAGTGTAAACCTGAGCTGCAAGGACTGCCAAGATATAAGCAAACTGTGAATCTATATCTCTGGTGCCAACAGAAAAAAACACTATGAAAAAAACCCCAGCAAAACTCTGCTGCTTTCTCCAATGCATTGCAGTTTTTTGAAAACTATTGTTTGGTTCAGGTTCATGAGAGGGCTTTCTATATGGCATGAATAAAAGTCTGTCAAGCATGATATTGCAGTCAACATCACAAATCAAACTGATTCTTTTCTGCTGGCTCACATAAGAAGGAATAGATCCCTCATTGAATTAATGAGAAAAATTTACCTGTGATTACTCCAGTCAGCTACTGTTTAGGTACATTGTATATGAGGTTTTTAGCTTAAGATAGAAGCTCTTAAGCAGATGTGTACATTATAGGTTTATATAATCACAGAATATTCTCAGTTGAAAGGGATCCAGAAGGATCATCGAGTCCAATTCGTGACCTTGCAGAGATCCCCCCCAAGAATCATGTCATGTGCCTGACAGCATTGTCCAAACATTGGAGAGCCTGTTCCAAATCCCCAACCTCCTCCGGGTGGAGAACCTTTTACTAGTATCCAACCTACACCTCCCCTTACACAACTTCAGGACATTCTCTTGGGTCCTGTCATTTGTCAGAATAGAGAAAACATCAGTGTTTGCCACTCCTCTTCCCCTCAAAAGGAAGTTGTAGGTTACAATGAGGTTTCCTCTCAGTTTTCTCTTCTCCAGGCTGAACAGACCAAGTGACCTCAGCCACTCCTTAAACAGCTTCACCTCAAGGCCCTTGTTTCCCTTCTTTGGACACTCTCTAATGACTCAATGTCTCTCATGAATTGTGGTGTCCCAAAGTGCCCTCAGCACTCGAGATGAGCCCACACCAGTGCAGAGCAGAGGGGATAATCCCTTCCCCTACCCTCAGGCTGACAATGCTGTGTCTGATGAACCCCAGGACATGGGTGGCCCTCCTGTCTACCAGGGCATTCCTGACTTCTGTTTAACTTGCACCCACCAGGACCCTTCCTATGGCTCTGCCTTCCAGTATCTTATTCCCCAGTCTGTCCATATATCCAGGGTTGCTCCATCCCAGGTGAAGAATTCATCACTTTCCCCTCTTGAACTTCATATGGTTGGTGATTGCCCAGTCCTGTGATTTATCAAGGTCTCTCTGCAGGGTCTTCAAGGGAGCCAACAGCTCCTCCCAATTTTGTATCATCTGTGAACTTTCTTAGTGTCCGTTAGAGTCTTGTATCCAAATTGTTTATTAAGATGTTGAAGAGCACTGATCCTGATACAACTCTGTGGAACCCAAGTGCTGACCAGCTGCCAGCTGATATTCTGAAGGTTCAGCTCAGATAACAACTAAACTGTGGGTACCTTGCACAGTTTCCTGTTTCTTCTTTGGACACTGTTACTGGATGATTACACAGCAGAAAAAATTCCAAGGTCTTCCAATAAGGAAAAATTAATCTTTTTATTTCTGAAGGATGAATTTTATAGTTGCTGACTTATTAAAATTTTCCTTATGACATTACATATCATTCAGCCATAAAAAGGGTTTTAATAAGCAGCTAGATTAGCGTAGACATGTATACAACTTGAACAGACTGCAGTGGCCAAACATAAACAGGTAGAGGTCAAATTGAAAGAAAAAAATGAGGGATGGTAATTTAAGTTAGCTGTGGAAAAGCAACAGGCTTTATGATGGACTTGACTGACAACATCAGTAGAAAGCACAGTGAATTACTTTCTTATTAGTAAAACCCTAAGACAATTTCAACAAAGAAATGACCAGTGGCAGAAGGCTGCACCTTTATTAGTAAATGCTGTCAAAACAAAAGCTCCAGGATTGGTTCTTAAAGTACAATAAAATTCTAAATATTTTGGAACTTTGTTTGAAGGTCTTCCTATAAAAATGGTCCAGGAGGAACTGAGCAGAGAAGAGGTATGGAGGGAGCAGAAGAAAATGAAAAGCTAACAAAAAAATCACGCAGCAGATAAACACAGAGAAGCAATACAGAGGAAGGAAGCATGATAGGATGTCATTTTATTAAGTTACCATAAAACTGAGCATACGTGGTGTAAACCAAAAATGTAGGAGCAAATGAAACACCATAATGACTGTATGTAATAATATACAATAGTAACTGCATGTGAGTTTTGCAGGTGAATATACTCTAAATTGACCAATGTTGAAGCATGGGAATACAGAACTCAAACAGTTTTCCTTACCAAAAATATACCCCTTTACTTTTATTCTCTTGGTGCACTAGACTAGATTATGTAAAATACTATTAACTACGACTTCCTTGATGATTCTTTAGCTAGAGACTAGAAAATACATATGTAGAGTGACAGTACCAAAAAGTGTATAATTCGCCACAAAGAATAGAGCTGTTTTGAATCTTCATGATAGAAACCAAGTATTTGTTTGTTATTTTACTTAGTTTGTACTTTTAAAAAGAATGGATCATGAGTCCTTCTTAGATTCTGGTCTAAAAACACAGGGAGTATAATAGTATCTTTGGAAGGGGAGAAGACTTTTAAAGACACGAAGGAAAATATTTGGAAACTTGAAACTTAGAACCAATCTATTGAAAGGAGCAATCAATTACACACTTCATTCCATACTGCCAAGAAGGTTTAGAGTTTGTAGTCTACTTTTATTCTGAACATTACTCACTACACAAAACTGAAATACCAGTCTTCTTGCACAAGCTGTGTCCTGATTACTGAAACGCAATCCCACATCAAGGGATGTGGCAAGCTAGGACACAGTGATTCCTCTCCCTGCAGGAGATGAAGTCCATTGCCAAGACACTTCAGAACAGCATGCTGAGGCCTGGAATGTAATAGGACATGCAGAGGAAGCGGATGACTGAGATGAGAGAAAAGAGACACATTATGCTGATGAAGGCTCTCTGGCAGAAAGGCTCTATCAGATTTAAAATAATGCATAGGGTTACTCACAAAGAGGAAGCGTTGACTGCCAGCTTGTCAGGAGAGCAAACCTCTGAATGAGAGGTTTTCTAATCTAACAGGGAACCAGGGTTGAATTGGACTGGCAGGGTAAGGTTATGACAGAACAGAGATGCAGTGATAGGATAGACTGGACAAAAAAATTAGTGATGAGGACTGAGACAAAAATGAAAGTAGATCTGAACAAAACTGAAAAAATATTGAAAAAATACTGTAACATGTTACATTACCATAAAAACCCATCTACAGTTTGGAAGGTCCATAGAAAAGCCTGCTGATAATAAATAAAAGTCAGGAAAAAAAGTGATCCAGAAACTTGTTAAAATAAAATTTCTCTGTCTGACCATTCCAGAGCCACTCTGGCAGTGGCACTCCCGTCAACAAGAATGTCACTGATTGGACCAAAGCCACTTAACAGCAGGCAACCTCAGTGAGCTCCTCGGGAGTCCCTGCACATCCCACTCTCACTCAGTCAGACCAGGCTTCCCAAAGCAGAGTCTGAGACCCCTGGATCCTTAAATTCTGTCATAGCACTCCAACAGCAGAACAGCTGGAGTCAGTGCCTGTGAGGAGGGACCCGAAGGCAGGAATCCCTAGGCTTCTACACCCTGACCATCTGTGCACTCTATGGTCTGGGGTCTCCCATCCGAGCTATCAGCTCCTGCCTTGTCCCTGAGTGTCTGGTCACCTGACTGGGACAAAGGCTCTTCCTTTGTCATACAAAATGTCCTCTGCCTCTTGCCTGGAGCTCTCTCCACCCTCTCAGCCTGCAGCTCCCACCGCAGCTGCACATCCTGCTACATGCACCAAATGCATTCCTCAGCACTTGCTCCAGCTTTACCAAGACCTTCACTCAGCTGAGGTTTGATGTTTCAAATCTACAGCTATCCTGCAGCAATGCTGCCTGCAGCATTCTGACTGCATGAAAATTTATGGCAGCACAGGCAGCTCTGATCATTCAGTCACACCTAAGAACCCAGCAGGTTTCAGACCCACAAATAAAAACAAACAGGTATTATAGCCTTGCCCATTCCTGGAGCATCAGTGTACTGAGATAGTGCTCACCAAGGTGTTCATACAAGGTAATACATAATGAAAACTCTTATTCATAAGTAGTTTTTAAACATTCACTTGAAAGAAGGTGCTCAACACAGATTTCCCAGTCCAAGGCCCATTGAAGTCAATGGCAGCTTGAACTGGACTGTATACTAAAAAAAAGACATACAGAATTTTGATTTTCTTAAATTATTCATTTTATGAAAAAATAAGTCTCTTTTACAATAAACTGTGGTTGTTAAGTGCCAATTTAGTTGCAGGCCCAGAAATAGGAAAATTTAGGTAAGTTTTAGTCATGGCTAGATTTTCAGGTTGAGCACATATATGTAGATAAACATGTAAACTACTGACAAGCAGATATCATGATTCAGGGCCACCAGTTATTACATCAAGATTGAAGAAATAAATCCTTCTTAGCATACTCTACTGAGAAATCAGTGAGTTTGAGTTGATTTTTTGTTCTTTATGAACAAGACATAGAAATTAATGATTGATCAATGGCACACAAGAGTGATGCTGTTTGCTGTTCAAAACATAAATGTTCTCTCCAAATGTCATACAGTTTAATTTCTTGTCACATTACTTTGTCCAAAGCTTATAAATAAATGTATACAACTCTCTATCAACACCCTCAAATATTAGCAGGTATTGAATAAATTTCATGTTAGAGTATTTCTGTTCATTCATGTGTCCAATGTTTAAGTCATTTAGACACTTGGGATTATATTTACAAAGGATTAATAAGGCCAAGTGGTTGCTTTATTGCTTTTTAAAAATAGATTAGGCAAAGAAAGAACCAAGAAAAATTTTACAAAGATGATAACTTTGTTACTGTACTATTAGCCAAAAGTGTTAGGAATTTACAAAAGATGAGTTCAAGATTATGAAATGGTTACTAGAGAGAAAATTATTTGATAAATCAAATGAGAAAAATACAATAAAAAACAAACCTGCACTCATACAGCAGCAGTGTGAGAGGCAATCCGGAAATGTGTCAAGGTAGATACAGTTTTTTTCATTTTAGAACTCAAACTTATCATTATAGCCTCAGTTTGGACACATGGCTCAGTTCCAAAAAAAATCATAAAGCCAAATCCCTTGCAGGAAGTTTTAATATGATCACTAAAGAATAATCTCTGGCAAGCTGATAATATTTAGCTGAACTTTTCCAAAACACCATTCATGAAAACCACTCTCAGATTTGTAATCTCCCAGACTCCAAGGTTAACTGCCTACCTAAGATGCAGCTGGTTTCTTCCATCAGCTGCAAAATACTTTCATACCATCCTCTCCACTAATGTCTCATAGCTTTCTACAACATATCCTGCTCTAGGTATTTCAGATAGCAAGACTAATATTTATAGCATACACTCAGGGCTATCATTCATTCTCTTCTACCAACAACTTTACTTTCAATAATGAAAATGACCTCTAGATAACAGGCACAAAAACCATGCCAATTTTTTTAATATGCCATCTTGGAGAGATTTTAAATAGTTCTCACACTGCTGCCTACTTGAGACATGTACCAGAACCTGCACTGGAAAATTAATACTTCCAACAGCCTTGTCACTAAATTTGTCTTCTCAAACAACCTCTCCGGAGTCTGATGTGCACTGAATGAATCCAGGTTGTGCCTCAAGTCATAATTTAAGCTTGCCTAAGACCTCCACAACCATCACAAAAATACTCCCTGCAGCAGATCCATCAAAATCCTCAGATTCTGTATCTCAGTTTCTTGAAGAATATTGTTATATTTCATCCAGTATACGCAGTACTGCTACTAAAATTATGTATGTGGAAATAAACACTCATTATGCACCAAAATAAATTCAAACAGACAATCAATAAAAGATGGAATGACCCAGCTATCAAAAGGGGAAAAATGTTTCTGAGAAAATAGGGTCTTGATCACCTCAGTCTACATCTTCAAAAAGTGAACATTGGAAATATGTTCATAATTTTATGAGACAGCAGAAATCAACACTTCTTTAGTAATACTGGTTCGAGGACGTAAGTAATCACTCTATCCACAAACAGAAGCACAAATACGTTCGTGCACAACGTGCAACTCATCTAAATTTCAGTTGATTTTTTTTTCTGTCTTTGACAGATATATAGCTTACCACCCCTTCCATGTCACGATCCTCTTTTTTCTCAAATGATTTTGCTGATATAATATATAATTAAATCTAAAACTGATTCTAAATTAAAACTATTCTCAAATTTTATTTATTATTAAATTTTGCTTTTTAGACTTCAATCCTGAAAGATCTACATGCCCAAATGATTTGCTTCATATATTGTACGATCCACTTAAATATTTTGGCTGGTCGGAACAACTTATGTCCTCTCTAAAGCTTTTCAATTTTAAATGATCCTTATCAAAACTGAAGATAGAATCTCTTATAACTGTCTTATTTTAGGAGTCTGAGTACACTGTTCACCATCTATTTATCTGATTTATGTCACTATCTCATTCCCTTTTTGCTAGTAGAAGTATACTGGCCCATATTGTTCATGAAATAGGTGGCTGATTAACCATCCTGACAAAACTCTTGAAATAAAAAAGGGGTTATAGTCATTATCCAAAATGACTTCCTGTTAAAAGATGACATAGTGCATTCAATGCTCATTTTTGCAAATCAAGATGGTTTTGAGTTATACTATATTTTTAGGTGTCTGTCTCATGATGAGTTTGGTCTACATCATATAACTGTGGCTACTTAAAAATTGGGCATGTAACCTAAATTAGTCATAGAAGCTCCACCCTGGCTTCTGTGGCTTCTAAATTCCCTGGTCTTATAGCCTCCTCCAGAAGGTGATTCATCCCATTCTGAAATGTGTCTAAGACAGGTGGGACAGATTGCTCCCAAAAGACTGAGAATTAACCACCTCCCTTGGTAACTTGTTTGAGTCATTGGGAACAGCCTCACATTACAAATACCTCAAAATACCTCACTGTACTACTGATCTGAATATTCTAGTTCCAGACTTCATGACCTTTACCAGCTTATTTTTGTAAATTTAATTGGGAAGATATTTCTATGCAGTATGTTGATAATACAGTTGTTTTTCTTCTGTTTGGTTTTAAACCTTTGCTACACTTGGGTATGAGTACTCTCATTTTGATGTCTGGAAACCCAAAGTTTTACAATTACTTTCAAGCTGACTTCATAACTTCAATAAAGTATTTCATTTACTTAATTAAAACACAGACCAAATGTATGATGTATACATTCATGAATTAATCCTTTTGAAATTTTTAGAAATCTTTGTACAATCCTCAGCAAATTGCAACTTAAAAAAAAATAAAAAATTGCTAGTCCCTGTATTAGGTAATAGCTTTATCCTAGCTATTTCCCAATCTTTGCAGACCAGAAGTTATTCAATCAATGGAAGTTTGTCCAAATGTTTTTGTGGTACTTCATACTGGCTGGAATTATGTTGTGGGGTCCTTATCAATTAACTACTTCTAAGATTTTGAACAGTAATTCCTGGTCTCCTTTACTATGTATGCTTCCTACTTCCTTATGCTGTAAAAGTCATATTGGCAAACATTCATTTTACTAATTTGTTGAAATAGACAGAGAATAATTGTTTAACCCCTGATATGGGTCACATTTTTTATTATCTCTTGATAAAAGAGCAGCATAAGGTATTGAACAGACTACTTTCCTACCCTAGGGAAAAAATTGTCTTTTATTCAAGCTACTGACTTAAATCAACCCACTCTAATAATGACTGACCAACTAAACATAGTGAAACAACAAATAGTCTCATTTATGAAATAGACACAGCTGCACAGAATTATTTGTGTACAGAAGAGTTAAACAGAAAAAATTATCAAATTTTTGCAGTAGAAGTCTTGGTTGACATCCATTCAAATTTTAACTCTACTGGAAATTCAGAACAAATGCTACAGAGAATGCTGCAAAAAATCTCAAGAGACATTGTTTATCTATTATCAGTTTTATATTTTTTTTCTTTAGATTTTATACTCATTTCACCTCTTTTGTCTATTATTTTCTTTAAAGGTCTTGTAGAGAGCTAATGGAGCCATGAGACATAGGTCTGCCACAGGCTGACAGAAATCTCTGAGCTCAGCATTTTGACACACCACCTTAGCAAATCAAAATGATCTTTCTATGCCTCCTTGTGTTTTGTACAAATATTAATTTTTCTACAACTGTGTAATGAATGTTTGCAAAATATGGAGTAAGGATCTACATGTTTTTGTACAGGACTTGTTATTAAAGTGGATGAAATTAGATAGTTGTAACTAATGGACATGCTACATGTTTGTTTATCTGGGTGCCATATGTACCTCTTTTTCTATGAGTAAAATAAATAGCAGATTTTTTTTTTTTGTTAATTACATTCCAGCTAAAAGCTTTATCTAAGCAACAGCTGCCAAGCCCACAGGTTTACACAGCTTTAATCATCTCTGTTCTTTCCTGCCACTCACTCTTGGGCACAGGTGTAACTCATTTAAATTGAGGACATTGCCCCTACTCCTTTATAAGAGCAAGCTCAAGTATACAGCTAATGTCTTGTTTTTCCTTTCTTTTCTTTCACTGTAACATAGGTACAATATTTTGAGGTGGTATGGAGTAACTTCGAAATGTGGTCTGAAATGAAGAGCAGAGGAAATTTTTCCTTTTGTAACCTATTAGAAGGATTTTTCCTTTTCATTTTCTCTCTGCATTTGCTCTATTAGATGGTAAAGATGGTACAGTACTTTGTTTCTGGGATTTAGTAGGAGAATAATGTTGACAGCACACTGATGTTTTGGCTGTTACTGAGCACCAAGTACCCTAAATCAAGGACTTTTCATGGAGCTTCATGCTCAGTATAAACTGTGGGAGTTACTCAGAAGTGACTGATTGCTGGGTGTCAATCAGTGGATGGTAACTGCAGCCTGCTCTGGATCCTGTTCATCCCTCCTCTCAGAGTGGGGAAGCAGAGGGCAGGGGGAAGAGTAGGACAGGGGACAAAGCAACACAGAATCATAGCATCACAGAGTGATTTGGGTTGGAAGGGTCTTAAAGGTCTTCTAATTCCAAGCCTGCTGCCCTGAACAGGGACACTTTAGATTAGGCCAGTGTGCTCAAAGCCTCATCCAGCCTGGCACTGAACACTGAGAGGGATGGCACATCCACAGCTGCTCTGGGTAATCTGTGGCAGTGCCTTACCACATTCACAGTAAAGAATTTCTTCCTAATATCTATTCTCAGCTCATACTCTTAAAGTCGTTTCCCCTTGTTCTATTACTACCTGCCCTGCCAAAATATCCCTCTCCAGCTTTTGTGAAGGTCACTCTCCTTGCAGGATGAGGGTGTGCAAGGCTCTACGGTAGGCAGCAGTGCCCAGCTCCCAGGGGTGAGGTTATACCTCTCAGGAAAACACCCTGCATGACATCACTTCCTCTTTGGAAAGTTCAATCCCTGCCACCCCACTCTCTGCAGCCATTTGAGACCAGCTGCTTCCCAAAACCAGGAATCAGAAGACTCAGGTTCTGCTGTGGGAAGCACAGAGCAGAGCAGTTTCTCTGATGTTCTGGCTCCATATACATTCTGTTTATCTTCCTCACTACCTCTGTTGTTTTTACCTGTGGAGTCTGCAAGAATCCTTGCACCCAAGTAAAGAATGTCACCAGCTTCAGGAGTAGAAATGGGCAGGAGCTAAACTTCTCTGATAGTATTGCTATTAACTTTGGCATCTGAGGGGAGTTTAAGGCAGGCACAAAATGACTCCATGCCATAGGCAGAGACACCTTGCACCAGTGCACCTTGCAGCAGACACGGTCAGCAGGATGGCCAACTGTGCCCTGAGGTGCATTTGGCACAGCATTGCCCCCATGAAATTTTCTAGCCAGAAAATTGAGCACATTTGAAACAGCAGCTGTACAGCCTAGAGCTCACTGCCTTACTTGCTGTCTCTCAGATAAGATTCAGTATGTCAGTGTGACTGGCCAATTCAGGACACAGCAAAGCAAATAAATCTAATGGTCTTTATGCTCACCTGTTAGATTTTGTCCCAAAATGGATGAGAAGTATTTTCAAGGTCAGGCTCAGCAGAGAGATTTTATAGAAATTTTTTTTGTGCCTCTCAGCTACTGTCTCTCAGAGCACTGATAATTGAATTCACTGATAAATCTAAATTTTCTTGTCCTCTCACTGAAGTGTTTTTCTGCACTACATCATCTTTTCTATTTTTTTTATCAGAATAATATCCTGGGTAGTGACAGTTAAACTGTACAACCTTGTATTATTTCATGCTATTTATAGTGAATGGACAGTTGTAACTTTTCACATCTTGCCAGCTGTGTCCTGAGGACTCAGTTACGTTTCACTGAGAGTCTTTGAGCCAGGGCTAGTAAACACTCAGTGGGATCTATTAGATACTTTTTACTCACATTATCTGTTAGAGAGCTCGGCTGGGTATTCGCACCTTGATCTGCCCAGACAGATTTTTCATGGCTAGGATCCATGTGCTGCCTTTATGTGCCACAGCTGCTCTCTGAGTTGTTTATTTATCTATTTCTCTTGATTAAAAATAAAGGTCATTTGAGTCCTTGTTCAAGCCTTCCTTTTCAATCACTGAAACAAGTGTTTAGGTTAGAAAAGTCCTCTAAGATGATTGAGTCCAACCATTAACTTAACACCACCAAGTTCCTTACTCAACCATGCTCCTAAGTGCCATATCCACACATTTTGCAGCACTTCCAGGGATTTTGACTCCAATTCTACCCTGAGCATCCTGTTACAATCAATGATAACATATTCTGTGAAACTTCTGTGATTAAATTTTTCATAATAGCCAATGTAAACTTTCCTGGGTGCAACTTGAGGCCATTTCCTCTTGTCCTATCAGCAGTTACTTGGGAGAAGAAACAGACACCCACCCACTACAAGCTTCTTTAAGGGAGTTGCAGAGAGTGGTAAGTTCTTCCCTAAGCCTCCTTTTGCCTGGCACCAAGGTCAGGCTGACTGGAGCTCCCTCTCCGTCTTTCATCTCAGACGCCTGGATACCTTGAGAACAACTGGTCTTACTATTGAAGATCATAGAAAAGAATGCATTAAGTACCTCAGACTTTTCCTCTTTATCATCATACTTCCTCCCACACACAATAAAGGTCAGAAATTCTCCTTAGCCCTTCTTTTCTTTTCCAGATTTATGGAAAATTTTTATTGTCTTTTGCACATGTAGCCAGATGAAGTTCTAAAATTCCAACAACCAAGTCTCATTTCTAGATTGAGAAGTGGTGCGTTCTTTCTTTTACACTCTCTACTTTTATCTTTTCTTTCTTTTTCTTTCTTTTCCTTATTACTTTATTAGGAGATATCTTTATATTTTTACTGTTATATTAGTGTAAAAGAAAATAATCAGAATGGCAACAAAATTGTTCTTAAATAGATGCTACACTCACACACACACAGACATCTAGATATCTGTAAGTACCAGTCATTCAGTGTCATTTCACTCTAGTCCACCAGAAAGGATCTATTAACAAGAACCTCAGTTACCCTCATCTTCAGGGGTGGGTTGTAGCATCTTATTTCTTCTACAAGAATTGAGAACTCTATCACTTTGCAATTGCTGTGTCCAAGAAGGCTTCCAGCCATCATACCACCTGCCTGTCCTCTGTTCACCAACATCCCTAGTTGTCTCACTTTTCAGCTGTGCCAGAAAGTTCTTTACCACCCACTTCAGGAAGCTCTTAGACCATTTTTTCTCTCCTACATTGCATTTTCAGCAGACATCTTGTAAATTGAAGTCCTTCCTGAGAACAAGGGCTATAAATTGTGGTACTTCTTTCTCAGCTGCTTGTAGACTACTTTATACCCTTCTTTATCCTGGCTAGCATCAAATTGTAAATGCCACCATGCCTCCTTTATGGCATTTATCATAGTTTTCCTGCTGCACAGTGTCCTCCAGCTCCTCCTGTTTTTTACCCATTTGTAGCCTGAGTCTACTAGTTTAGATGAGCTTGGCCTATTGATCTTGCTCCATTTTAAGAGAGACTCTAATTCTTACACAACCAGTGTCAGGAGTTTCATGGTTAATAGCCCTCCTGTTTTTTCTGTTGCATGGATCTTCATCCCTTACCTCCACTGAAACAGCAGACCAAAAGCCCTCACTTGCACTCTGTCCCTCAAATATTGGCATGACACTCTCCAGACCTTCAGCAAGCCTTTGGGGTTTATCCCTTTTCCCTTTCAAATCCAGTTTCGATTTCTTTCTAAGAGCCCTGATGATGCCTGAAGAGAGTTTTCCACCTTTGAGACAAGTGTACCTCATCTATAACCAGTAGATGAGGGTATGCAGAATAATTCATGATCAAAAATCCCCAAATTCTGTTGGGTACTCAGATACCTATACTCAGATTGATCTGCTGGACCTTCCTGTTTCTTTCTTCATCATTCCATGGAAGGGTAGAGAAGAGCACTAATTGTGCGTCTGATCCCTTAACTGATCAGGCCAAGGCCCAGCCATCTCTCTTGATTGACCTTGAGCTTCTTGTTGCAACTTCATTATTACCTGCCTAAGAAATCAATAATGTTGATAACCTGAGGGTTGTACCAGAGCAGGAAGCTTTCTCTTCAAATCATTAACCCAGGCCTACCAGAAGACAACAGGCTTCCCAAAGTGGGTTCACTCTGAATATTGAGGCTTCTGCTCCCTTCAGAAAGGAGTCTCCTGAGACAGTTTTTCTTTTGTGGCACTGTAGCAATGCACACTCCAACCAGATTCCCCACAGCGACTAGTGTGTTCAGGTCTGGGGTGCAACACCACTAAAAGATGGTGAGATGGGATGGGTTCTTGTTTGAAGATCCAAAGGCAGGTTTATTGAAGTAACAAGAGCTACAGCTTCGAAGAGGGTCCAGTGAAAAGAACCAGGATAGCCGGAGGGTCTAGGATTATATATGAGTAAAAGAGGTCAGCACTGAGTGCTAGGGTCCAATGGGAGTAGGTAAAAGTTGTGCAGAGGTAGGAGAACAAATGGAGTCACAGAGATGGAGCAGAGGCAGAGCAATGCTGCACAATTGAGCCAATAAGGATCAGATGAGGGGAGAATATTCTAGGGAAAGTACATATATGGTAAATGGGGGCCGAACAGGGGTGGTCAGGGCCAGTGGGATAACAGGAATTAATGCATGGGTGCAAAGGCTGGTGGGGGGGGAGACTTCTCTCACCCTAACCAAGAGGATGTTGCTTCTCACCTCCTTTCCATGGTCTAGCAATAAGGACTTTGGTGTCCAGCCCTGGGACTCCACATGGCACCAGCTCAGACACAGGGCATAGGCTGACTTAACCTCAGCATTTAACCTCAGATGTTAAATGAGCCATTGCCCTCATCACACTTTGACTATGCTTGCAGAGCCTTGTACCTACGATGCATATGTGGACACGTGGGGTGTTCACACAGAAGATGTATCTGCTGTGCCAGGTACGGACTGGACACCACTGGCCCCTGACTCTTAAGTCACTGCATTCAGCCAGGAAGAGAGAGGAAAAAAGAATTCTCTATATAGGCATCCTGTCCATCTGTTGGCCTTTTGAACCTCCCAAATAAAGTGGGTGCTTTTATATCAGAGGAAAAAAGCAGTGCAAGAAGTGGTCATTGGTTTTTAGGTCTTGCTTCACGTTCTTAATATTTCTGGAATTTGGACAAGCATAATCCTGGGGTTTTTTTGCAATTTTTCTGACTCTGTATGAGATCTGACTACCTTTTGCATTTTTCCAGTGGTTAAATCTTTAAACATTTAAACTTTAAACTAGTTTGGATTACACCCTCTTGTATCCCAGTTCTTACTTATCTAAGTATTTCCACATAAACCAGCCTTCTTTTCCCCATGCATCCTGAGGTAAAACTGAAAAAGGAGTATAACCTGAATGTAGAAGAGTGGATGGTGGTAGGTAATAGAAGAGTAGGTATTTTTATATGTAATGCATTTAATTGAAATACCTTCAAAAAGAACACTGGTGTGAAAAAAACCCAAAAAACACAGTAATTAAACCCAAAATCACTCATAGTTCTCACCATGCAAAGAGAACTCCTACTTTATTTATTCCATGAGTATAAATACATTGATACTGTTCAAAGCAAGAACACACTTTTGTGGATCAAAGTGCACACTTTAATTATCAGCCAGGAGCTTATTCCTCTAATTAGGCTTTCCTCCATATTCAGTTTATATATCAGCTTTGTTGATGGCAGAGAAAGGGTGCTGTATGTTTGGGGGGAAAAACAAAGGAAGAAAGAAAAAGAAAAGAGGAAGAACAGGGAATGAGATAATCAGGCATTAAGGAAAAACCTTGCCCCTCTCTCATCTAGGAAATGTCTGAAGGGACCTTTTCTTCATGTGGCATGGGAAGAGAATCTAAGGGTACTCAATGTCTGCCTCAGGATAAAGTGGGTCCTGAAGTCAGATGAGAGATCTTCTGCTGAAGCCACCCTCTTGTAATAGATTCTTTAGCTGTGATTGAGGAATATGGGCAAAGAAAGGATTTCACTAATGAATGCCCTTGTTAACAGAGACATTAATCAGAATTTTAGTCCTTTCCTGATTAGGGGATAAGAAAGTAAAGATTGAGATAAACTACATGTACGAAGATAAATATCTGACATTGTTGTCTAATAATATGATCAAAGGAAAAATTAACAGAGGTGAGCAAAACTCAAAGGTTTTGTAAAGCTTGTTTACATTTAATGGTGGTCTCCTGCCCCCCTGCTTTCAAATGAAAATCAGGTGGAAGGGCAATGATTGATAAGCTTGTTTTTGAAGCACTTACTAGTGATCAACAGTTCAAGTTTAATTAAACACATGTAAAGTAGTGAAAGACGCTTGAATATTTAGGTTGTAGTTCCTACCAAAATCCACTGAAGTCAAGGTAATAGGATTTCTTACATTACATATTTTGACAATAAATATAAAATTCAATAAAGTATGAATGAAAGTAAAATTATATAAGTTGTTTAACTTTTAAGAAAATAAAATGATTTTTTTAAAGACTTCTTCAGAACAGAAGGTAGAGAAGTAATGACTTTTCCTGCTTGGAATGTTCACAGCGACATGCTGTCTGTTATTATCAGAGACAATGGGCATAGCAGCAAGAAAAATTCCCAAGATTGTTTAGAGGTTAGTATTGCTGAGAGATTTACTGGAGTTTACCTGTCTGCATTCAGATGGAATTTTAGACTCACCAATCATATCTACTCTTAATAAAACTTAATATCTTTAAATATATTATCTATATAGGCTAAGACCTGCTGTTTTTTTTTCTTTATTCTTAACTATTTTTTATTAATATCTTGGTAGAAAAGAGTAAAGATATGCTGGTAACATAAAGTAATCTCTCATGTATTGATACAGAGTTTAAAAGTGATGAATTGTAGGTGGAAACTCAACCAAATTTGACAGTGACAAAGGCAAAGAACCCTGAAAAGGAAGCTGTTGAAGAGTCTGAGAAACCCAGAAGAAACTTGTATCCAAGTCTTTAGAAGGGGCTGAAGTGGGTTGTAATGAACATAGTTCTTGTTAAGTATACATAAGTATATATGTTAAGTTTGGGGTTTGGGTTTTTGGGGGTTTTGTTTATTTTGGGGTTTCTTTTTTTTTTACTACATATAGCTCTTTAGATTAACTGGGCTTTGAGCTATTTGAGATCTTGACATCTTTTGTAATGTCAAGATAATTGGAGAGACAAGAATTCCTATTTAACAAAACAGTAAACAAAGTCTTTCTATAACCACCTATTGCTAAGTTACTACTTGTCTAATTACATGCAGATGTACTTGTGCTCAGTGAATCATTAGTTTTCATCAGCATAGAAAGGGAAAATCATCACTTGATTCTCAGCTGCCACAAATGAGGCACGTGGTATTTGCCTCCCGAGTCAGTACTTCAGTGCATGAACTTTACCTTTTTCATTTTTCTTTTTAAAACAAAAACACTATGGGTGAGTGAATGATTCTTCAGTTAAAGAAAAAAAAGGGAAGCTTGCTCTGCATCATGAATATTAATTTCTTATATTCTAGTTAGTACAATTTTAGGAAATGTTTAAAAATCATCAGTTTAGAAAGGTAAATAACCAAATTTCAGTTCTTTGTTGCACATACTTTTGGGTTCTAACTTTCTTGTTCAACCCCCAGCAATAAGTTTGATGTCTTATTTCCTAGTGTCTTCTGTACAGACAAATCTTTCTATAGGGCAAACTACAACCTACTTACCAATTTAATCTTGTCTGCTTTCATCTACTCTACTGATCCCAGCTTCTGTGACTGAAAATATGGCCTCGTTATTGTTTTCTATGCAGATATAGTATTTCCTTTTGGTTAAGTTTTATTGAGTGGGAAAAGATAATAAAGTTGTCATAACAAGCCTCTATTTTTTCCCTGATTTGAGAGAACAGAAACAACATGAAAAACTCATGGGTTGTTGCACAGTTAACATCCCAAAATTTGCTAACAGAAAATGATTTGCTAGAATGCCTGAATGTGGGAGAATTAAGTTCTTTGAGAGGGCGTAGTTTGCTTAAAATTTTAAGGTGATATATTGCAGGACAGGTCCTACTCAAGGTTATCAGGTCTGTTGACCTTAACATCTTTTTAGATGGCTTCCTGTTTCTATTTAACTATGATTTTTGTCCTGAAGAAAAGAGATATTATATATGCCACTGCGTGTGTTGAATGTTTCCTTGGTGCCATTCTGTGGTATTTGCAGCCCTCTTTGACATTATCAAATGG
This sequence comes from Thryothorus ludovicianus, assembly GCA_013397245.1. Classification (NCBI taxonomy): domain Eukaryota; kingdom Metazoa; phylum Chordata; class Aves; order Passeriformes; family Certhiidae; genus Thryothorus; species Thryothorus ludovicianus. The sequence goes on along the minus strand of VZTB01014632.1, from coordinate 386,139 downwards.
ATTGACATTTCAAATATTTGCAGTGCTCAGCGGGTACTAATTCAGTGAAGGTGAACCATGAGTTGCTCACATAGTGGCACAGCAAGTGATGTGTGTCTATTTAATCACAACTGCTGAAATGAGATCAAAAGGCAGTGTGTTGTTAAACCCTTAAAGCTGCTGTCACAGCAGAGAGATCAGGAGGGGCCCACCACAGGAAGCAAAGTAGAGAATAAACTTGGGCTTGCAAGCTAAGTCCAAGCTAATGCAATTTTGCTGTTGGCTGTATCCTGGTGGAGGTGACTAAAGGGGGACATTCAAGGGAGTGGCTGTACAGGTGAACTACACCTGGCCAAAACTCTCTCCCACAGAGATATGCCCAGTGTCAGGAGCACCAAGAGACACTTCGTTAAAGGAATCTGTGTGATCGTTCTTCCTTACGTAAGTGATGGTTTTAATTTCACTGAGAGCATTACCCAATTTTATTAGTCTTCTCTCTGAAAGAGAACTTGTTCAGCTTTTAGCTGGTATTCCGGGCCATAACAAGGCTTCCTGTAACCCCAGAGTTCAACCACAGCAGACACTTATTTGCCCTGGACCAAGACCTCCCTAGCTGTTTTTCCTTTACCTGCTGAGAGCACGTACTAATTGCACAGCTACACTGCACATAGTTTCTAGCCAGGAGAGGGCAATAGCATCCACCAGCTGCTGTGCAGGAGCAAGAGAAGGCTTGGAATATGTGGGGTAGATGATTGCAAAGAGGGTGGTGAAAGAGATTATAAAGCATCAAGTGGTTGTAGATGATGCACAGTAAATGTGACAGATCTTAGTTCCACTTAAATATTTGGTCAAGACTCTGTTACTACTTCAAACCCTATATTGGCTCTTTCTTATTTAATATACCACCACATGTTAACAGTTGTGTTAATATCAGGAAACAAAAGCTCCAGTAGATAATTCAAAACAGAACTCTCCACTGAATTATATTATTTCAAATGATCATGTTCCTTACCTTTGCTGAAATGAGTAGGGATAATGATACAGAAGATGAGGTAAGGTCTTCTATTTATCTATAGCCAAATCACCTAGCTTTTAAGATCAAATATTGGAAAAAAAAACTTGACAATGAAACACCCGTGACTTATGACTTCACACTGTTTTTTTGGCACAGTACAAAAATCTCTGCACAATATTTTATGATCTGTGTCGCACAGAAGGTCAGAAGATATGATCTAATAGTCCCTTCTGGCTTTAAAATATTGGAATCTGAATCTAAACTAGACTGTAATGGCACTCTTTCTCTGCATGTGTATAATCTAAATGCACAGAATGTTACCAGATTCTGGGCCTGTAAGTGTTCAGAAACTCTCCTTTCATTCCTCACACCCTTTATCTCCCCGAGACGTGATTCCCAAATTGTAGCCTTGACAATTTTTTTAAACTTCCCTTCTCCCTATCCAACCCATGCAATGCCTTCACTCTGGTATTCTCTGCCCTCAGCTGTGGACCAACAGACATTGTCAGTCTGAGTGGTTTTCTTGATAGCCATGGTGGTCAGGGATTTCCTTCTTCTATGATGACAGAACACACATGAAACTTTGAGGAGTTTTTGTCTTTTTTTGGTTAATTGTAAACTATTTATTCATCACCTACCCTCATTCAGAATGCTAAATTCAGAAAATTGGAGTTAAGCAATGTAAAAATGTTTTCTGATTATTTTTGTAAACATTCCAATTGCCAATAACCTCAAGGCTATTGAGGTCAATTCTATTGGAGGTCAGATCATACCATGAAAAATCCAGCACCATTTTGGAAACTCACAGAATTAAAATCTGTGAATTCCCCTGTCCCAGTGATGCTTAAGAATTTTACAGAGCTTTTACTGTTATTTACTTATTTATTTTTCATGGAAAATTTTCTCATTGAGAACCTGTCTACTTGAAGTCTCTAGCGTTTTCTGTCCTCATTTTGGAAAACATAGCTGCAAAAGTAAGTAAGGATTTTATTATTTTTTATCCTCCCTTGTGAGATATGTCTGCATCTTTTTAGTCTCCAGTGACAAACATCACCACACTGTGTGTAGTATTCACAGTAAAATTAAATGAAGCATGTGTTGGAGCACCTGAGAGCAACTGAAAATAATTGAAATGAGCTATAAACTCTCATTACTCCCATTAAGGTTTATTTCTCATAAGAAACATTACTGGGGAATTTGATGCCAGCTCTTTTGATTCCTCTTGATGTGGGCTGGAACCAGAGTGACGTACAAGACACTAGAACAGAACACAACAGAAGTGTAAACTGCTGGTGTTGATGCATAACTGAGTATGAGCTAGTAAAGGAATCAGAGTGAAGCTGAGGAAGAGACATTTCTTATGTCTTCACATGGGAGGAGACTGAGCCCTCCACTGTCTGCCTTTGCAGCAGCTGCATTATGAATTAATAAAGAGACACTTTGTGAATATGCACATGAGATCTTTGCATTAATAATTCACGAGCCCTCAGTCAAGCAGCTGCACATTCAACACCGGAAATTGTGGATAGGCCTGTCCTGCCCTGCTTTTTGAATTACAACCAGAGGCACAAGGCAGAAGGCTGGGGAACGAGAAAATAAAATGTTTATCAGGACTGGGGTGGATGGGAATGAGGCATTCTGACACCTTCTTCAAAAGGTAGCTGAGAAAGAGTGAAATAAAAGTATCTTGACAAGTGTAGAGGAAGGGGAATGAGAAGACAAGAAAAAATGCAAGTGATGTTTTATAGTTTGTCATACAATACATCTTACAGGTGATGTAACAATCAGTGGCAGCATACTCACCGATTTCCTCTGATAGTAGGAATGACATGTACTAGCTGCCCCTGGAAAAATTTTTGAGAATGTGGAAAATCATTCATTTCTTTTCAGTAAAAGCTATGTCGGGCATTTTGCTTTCTAATTATTTTTATTCTTTGTTGGAAGCTAGCTTTGAAAATAAAAAGTAAAGAGGGAGTGTGGAAAAAAGTCTAACCCAGTCCAAACATATTTCTTCTCTAAATACTTTATTTCTGTGAGTAAATCTATAGATAAAATTATCCACGGGTTTAAGAGACAAAAATCAAAGGTGATTAAGGTAATGAAATTTCCTGTGAAATAGTGGTCTATTGAAATATGAAAGCTTATTGGAATTAATGTATTGTGCAACTCATACATATAGTAAATGCCTACAATATTGTGATATGGTTTCTCACATTTCTTAGTTCTCAGAGAATCAGATTAATAAAGGATTTAGACAAGTTTTAAAAAAGTCATCTTCATCTTTATCTTCCTTTGAACATCTGGTCCTTCTTTTTCATGCCATTGCCTTCTGTATTTCCTCTGTAGTGCTTAATTTGCAGGATACAATGCCACTTATCATAAAACATTGTGTATTGTGTTCCTGCTTTGAACATGTCATGCTTAGGGGCTAAGAGGCAGTGCATGAAATGATATGGGGGTTGACATTCTGGTAAAGTCAGTTAAGGTCTTCATGTGGAGCACTGAAAATTTTCTGCCAAGTGAAGATATATGGATTTAAAGTAAGTTAATGTAAAGCATGAAAAAAAAAATAAGTTTTCAGGTCTATTTCAAAGTTTGGACTGTAATAGTGCACAGCATAGAATTTTGAATCTGGTCTTGAAACTTCTACTCAACGTGGCTTTCTAACTTTGGAGGTAATTAACTATTGAAGCAACCTGTCAATTGAAACAGGAATATTTTGTGTTTTAAAATAATTTCACGACTTTAAACACAAACTTTCTGAAAATTATGTACTTTGAATTTAGTGTATTCTGTTAAGTATAAAAACATCTGTCTGAAATTTGGAGTTAGAACTTAAAGCAAGTCCTCCTGTCCTTCTCTGGCCTTCAACAGCTGAGATTTCAACATGAAAAGTTTCTGGTAGAGGAAACTAGTTTGGTGTGGCTGCCTACCCTTATTTTTGTTAAATAATGGTAAAGAAATGGTAGGTATTCTATGTTTCTTTTCCTGACAAATTATTACTTGTCTATTTTGGACAAGTATTTTAGATGACTTGAAGAACTGCATGTCATAAAGAAGACTGCAGTCCACTAAGTAAGTCCCAGTTAATACTAATTAAACTAGTACTATATTTGCCCTATCTAGCAATTGTTTTTTCAAAATCTTCCTTTTTTTATGGAGAGGGGTGGGGGGGAAGGCATATGAGAAGATAATGAAGTTTCCAACTGTAAAAAACTGCAATTTTAAAATGGAATATTTGTGTATTTTTAATACTAGTGACATATATGATACAAAGCATAGTTCTTTCATTTAAAATAAATTCTATACTTCAAAAGTTACCATTAAATATATTTTCTAATTGTGATTTAGAAAATTGAAATGGAAAAAGACTTTTTCACACTTTTCTCTGCACTGGAACTATATGCAGATTTAAATTTTTTTTTTAAAATTGGCCCTTCAGCAAATAGTTCCAGTCTTTCCCTGTGCTATGGCTTTGTTGGTGTTTATGCTTCCACTTCGAAGTAAGCAACCAAAAAAGAAAAGTGAGAGTGTGAGCTCTGCTACTGCATCAGCTTGTGTTATGGACATGGCAAGGTACTGGAATTAGCACTCGTTACCCAGTAAGGGTGAAGAGAGGAAAGTGACATTTCCTTTGTAAAACATTAAAATGAATAAGTAAATTAAATAAACCATAAATAAAAATGAAACTGCAAGAAAAAAACATGTTCTCATGCTATTTCCCTTGATGTAATATAGGTGTGATATTGGGAAAGATAAGATGTAAGCTTGTTAGAGACCACTTCTGCTCTCTTATAATAATCTGTGACCACGTAGTAAAAAGGGTTTATTTTCTACTAGTAAAATCTTTTGCATGCACACGTTCTCCCTTTCCTTACATTTCAAACATGACATGCCTCAATCTTTCTGTCTCCTTCCAGTCAGCTTCCCTACAAAACTTCAGTCAGCTTTCTTTCATGGCCAAGGCAACTTCATGGACTTGAGTATCTTGTTCTTTCTCATCCTAGCTTTTTCTGCTAGCTTGCTCTAAACAGCACAGTCAGAAAACTCACTGCACTGATGGATTATAGCATTTCCAGAGAGAGACTGAGTCCATATGCCACATTGCTACTGACAACTTTCCAGTTAAATTAGCATGGAAGCTTCCAAACAGTCTTTGGTCAATGGCCCATTTCTGAAGCTTTCCCAGGTTTTCTTTGTCTTTCAGAGAGTCACATAAGAAAGTTTTCATTCTTTAAGCATAGAGTGGCATTGGCTTAGAAGATATATTGGCTACAGAAACACAAGGTATGCATTACTGATCTGTTTGCAAAGTTGAGGGCAACTGGCTGTACTTGTGTATTTTTCATCTACAGGTAAAGTCAGCAATTTTTTTTCTGTTCATTCTCAACATTTACAAAAAAATCAATGGAAGGTAACTTTTCATTTTCTTTCCACGGTACACCTTTCCTGAGAAAGCCCATAAAATCATCATAATTTTCCAAAGAGAAGAGCTGGGGCAGAGTACTACTACAACATTTCTGACATGTGAAGCTGCTGGGAGCTAATTTTCCCCACTAAACGACCTTACATGGTTCAGTAACAATCTGCTGCAGGAATCACTGACATGGATGATTGTTCTTTGACTTTTAACCTCCAGGTAATAGAGATTAAGTGCCACTTGGATGGAGACAATATTTTCTAACATTGAGTTTCTAATAACTACACTATTCTACAACACACACACAAAAAGATGGAGTTTACAATAGGAGACATTTCTTCCTATGTTATAAGCTCCATTTGCCTCTGGGAGAAATTTATTCAAATGCATTGTCCATTGAGTCTGCAAGTTTTTCTCTGTTTCAAAGTAAGATCACTTGATACCCAGGAAGAAAGTTATTATCAAACCCTATTTAAATTTCACTTCAGAAATTTTTGTAAGGCTAGATGGTGAAAGAATTCATATTCTTTCTTCCTTTAAGGAATACATAAAAACTACAGCTGCCAAGTTAGTCATTATATGCATTCTAAATTGGGGGATTTTATCAGCTAAATAATAGCTTGTTTATACTTTAAACACCTTCTATGCATTTTATTTTCTACTAAAGCATATATTTTTTTTTCCTTTGAAAAAGGTTAATTTTTTCTCTTTTTATTAATATATTATTCTCTGAAATCCTGGCTGGTCTTTACTTTGTCACACAATAGAGCTCTAAATTGCTCTCTTTGCATGAGTTCTGTTGTCCTCAGTGCTTCAGTGAAAGTTTTCATTCTATGAGGGAAGAATTAATTTGCTTTTCAGGCTGATCAGTCTCTCCCTCTCAGATGAGAAAGGCAGACAAATACATTACCTCATCTTGTGTGGGCTGAAATTTGTACAGTCCCTTCTGAACTGATACCTCCTCAGAACAGCCTTCAGGAAGCAAGTTCATTTAAGATCCTCGATCCACGTGAATTTTATTTACACTTTATTGATCACATGTGCAATCTGGTAGACAGAGAGATCATTGTGTAGCTCACACTGTGGTGCAGTGCACGCAGTGACCTCACGTAGGATGTTTTGCAGCACGTGAAATGTGTTGGGAGGTGTCACCAATAAAGGGCCAAGGCCTGACAGCTGCTGTTCTTCAGACAGTGAAAGTTCTACCTAAACCACCTGTGGCAGACAACCTCACCTGCACAGGAAATCATCCTCAGATTTGAAAAGCCAGCTAGAGACCCAAATGCACTAATTTCCCAAGATATAGATGCGCTTCTTTAACACCCACAGCAGCAATACCTAGAGGCCATTCTCTGCTGTAGGGTGCAGGAAAACTTTTCACACTTAATGAAGTGCTTGCTAGCTCTAATTAATGTGAATTCAGACTACCTGAATTACAAGTATCTGAACATTCAGTGACGCACTGTCTTGGTTTTGGGCAAATTTGGGAGAGGGGAAGAAAGGAAAACAAGCAAATCTCTAAATGAACTATTCTTTTCTTTAGCTGAATTGGGATAGGAAAAAAAATTTCTTTGGTAGAAAGTGGAATAAGTTGTTTATTTAACAAATAAAACACTCTTTAGCTCAATAAATGAAGAAACAACTCTGAACAACAAAAAAACTTCTCTCTGCTTTGCAGAGATGTCAGAAAGTTTTTCTTGTAGTTGTAGTTTGGTTTAGTTGCTGTCGGTTTTTTTGGTGGAAAGGCCAGGCCCAGGCCAGGCCTGGTGGCCAAGCGTTGAGCTTCTGGTGCCTTTTTGGGTGTTTAGTTTAGAGCAGGTTCAAATAGTTTTAAGAAAAGGGAAAAAAATGCAGTTCGGAGAACTTCTTTGCTTCGGCTAGCAAAAAACTAATAAAAAGTAAAGGAGAGCTCTCTTCTGCTGTCCACACCCTGCCAAAAAGCACAGGCTGTGTGAGTCTGAAAAACTGCAGACTCTTATTTTTATGTTTTGAAAACAACTGCCTCAGGAATTCTAGTGTGTCTTCTTCACTCTCAGATCTAATTTTTAAAGGTACAACACTTATTTCTGAACTAAATAGATGAATGGGGATACAATTTAGCATTAACCCAGGACACACACCAAGAAAAAAGCTGTTACTTCTGTGTGGGCCAAAAAATAACATCACTGATCAATTTAGATGAGGAGCCTAGGACAAAATATATTAATGAATAATGTAAACTAGGTGGGATGAGCCTATGAAACAACTACAGCTCTGGCTGTGGTTCAGAGTACCAAAAATGTTCTTTCTCAGCAAGGAACTTTAATCTCTTTTATCTGCCTAAGTGGAAGAAAAATGCTACTATCAAACTTGAATATTTAGCAGTATTCAATGCCTTCTAAACAGCAACCTCTAACTATAGGTTTATGTATGAAGTAAATACAAACTATAGGCAGCCTAATGTTTTCTGAATTTATCCAAGTTCCTGCACTAGTAACTGATCAACTCTTGTATTCAGGATAGAGGGATCTTCATGTGTGGTGCAAGTATCAGTAATTACATTAATGTTTGATCCCACTACTGTTATGTTGTCATAACATCTACAAATCTGTACAGTGAGGATGAAACTTAAGGGGAAAAAGAAGAATTGTAAAGAAGGACCAAATGAAATGAAGGGCCATAAAAATTCACATAATATACCAAATAAGGAGAAAAACATGCCTTTCCTCTTCTTTCTCTGTCTTTTTTAACACATTTACACTTTAGGAGTTACAAAAATTTAATGTTCATGTTTAAAACCAAAATAGCAGATATCTGATGGTAATTACAATACATTTTTTGGATCAGGCACTAAGGTGACAAGAACAAACATTTATGGTCAAATAGAAAGAACTATTTTTTTGACACCAGATTCCAACAAGATTTCACTATCCCATTTGGAAGACTATTTTAGCATAGGCAATACATGAGAGAGTTACATAATCTTACTTAGTATTTGTTATTTAACACATTCATTGTATCTTACTGCGAAAAGAAGCCTTTCTTTCCAATTTTATCCTGACATCCATGGGTTTGTGTAGAGGAAAATAATATGAAAAGCTAGCCCATTAACCTACACATTGTAATGATCTGAGGTGATCATGAAGGCATGAGGCCTGAGATATAAGCTAATTTTTTTTTTTTAAATTTCAATGACATTAAAAGTGACTTCAAGATCATGTGTCATTTTCAGAAATATCTGAGATTATTATCCAGAGTTTTAAAAAGAAGTCAATGGGAGATAAATGTCAAGTGCTTAAGTCTTACCTGCCTATGGGCCTTAAGTTTTAAACTCATTTTCCAACTTTTCCACTTCATTCATGCTTTTCCAGAGCACTACTTTGAATATAAAGTTGCTACCTGTGTATACACATCTTGATATTTCAACATATAAATACCTATTTGAATCTTTAAATCACAAGTATATGTTAGTTAATATTCATCTCTATAATTTATTATTTTCAGGAGGAGAAAGCAGTGCTTAATAATGCTCAGCAAACGCACAGCATAAGATAAAATTTCTTCCAAAGAGAGGAAGAAAAGATCAGTCTTATCAATGAGTATTGTAATCTTCAAGGAGCAGGATAGATGGTTTTAAGATCAGAGAAGAGTGAAAATGACAAACAAATGTATGAGCCATCACTTTAAATTTTTTAACTCTCTGCTTAGTCTCTCTCAGGAGAAATGAAGAGGTCTTCTCTTCTGAAGAGAAGAAAAACATTAAGAATAATCTCATTATCCTCTCTTTATATCTCCCTTCTCCCTCCCCCGCCAATATACTGCAATATCTCATTGTCTAGAGAACATAAAATTTACCCTTGACTTTTCTATAATTTCTAATGATTTAAGTCCATATTCATTAATTTTTTTGTACATGTGATATTTTCCACAAATCCCAGCAGTAAAAAAGTTAATTGTTTTTCCTACATTTTCCTCTGTCATTTCACCTTTTCCTTTCTTTCAACTGCTAGGGACAGCCTATTGTTTCAGTCTTGTAAATGGATAACCAATATGTGCAAAAAATATCTTTGGAAAGCTAATATATCATGGAAAAATAAATGAAGCTGCTGTGTACTCCCTAAGGTATAACAAACTTCTCTTACATTTAATGGAAAATTATGGTAACTACATTAAATAGTAAAACAATATTTTACTTTATCAAGTGGAGTGGTTCAATTAGGCTGGGAAAATTCCATGTATGAGATTTAAACTTTTGCTTTAGAATTCACAAAAAAAGGATGAAGAACATTTAGATATCTACTAAGCATAGGAAATTATTTCCACCTTTTCTTCACTTTTGATATGTCCAGAGATGGAGGCTATAAAGAGGACATTATTTCTGCCCTATGATTCAAATGATGCAGATATAAGATACCATAAACTACCTGATAAAAACTACTTTTTCAAGATAGAAATGTATAGAATTTGTAAGCAATCTGACAGATAAGGAGACATGAATCTTCATACATGAAATATCAACACCTCACACCTCTAAATCCTTTCTGTTTAGTAGTGAATATTACTCCTTGCAGTGGAGAAAAAAATGTGTTTTATGTGAGCATCACTGATTTTACTCACACTGACTTTATTCCAGATTGTTGCACATTTTCTCTAAACAGCTAATATCAAATGCTCATAGTGTCTTTAAAAAGGAAAAAAAAATCTTAGAAATACAGAAGCATCCTTATGTGTTTGCATCTTATTCCATTATGGAATTATAATTTTAAGAATGACCACTTAATTTTATTCTTCTGCAAATTTGTTCATGCATTTGATTGTACAGTTCTTTCTAAATGTTTTACTTATATTGGGGACAGTTAGTTAAAGAGAGAGAAATAATTCTCCTCATTGTTTCTAGCACACAATGTGCAACCAATTTTCAGTACCAGCCAGTCAGTAGCCGTTGATTTTCCATCTGTGCTGGAGAAGGAAATATTCTGTGCTAGAGCCACAAGTTTCAGTTTGAATCCTTGTTGGGGCTAAAGTCTCCAGAAGGGACTGGAGGTCAATCTGTACAAAGATCAAGTACTTCAAACCACAGGTGTTTTCCATGGCTTTTCTGACTTAGTTGATTTTCCAACACTGCCTTTTTCAGAAAAAACAGTGTTGGTACAGCATGTCAATGAAGCTCATAAAAGGCTGTGCTGCGTGTACTGTTCAGTGTCCCTGGGCAGGCCTGGTCTCTTTGAAGAGTCTTTGCAGGAAAGGAGGGAAGAATAGTCTTCAAATCAAGATGCAGCATAGATAAATAGTGCCTCTTTCTGGCCTAGTACCCCCCTGCCAGAGGGAACTGGCAGAGACAGCACAACACCAGGAGGGTAAGATTCAACTCCAGATTACTCTCCAGCATGACATACTTTATACAATCTCACTCAAAAACAGGTATTCTAGAGGAAATTGGACTTCTCTGCTTAACTTCTTATTTCTTCCACAGAAGAGTTTGCCCACCAGTATTAGTGCTTTAGTCTGATTTGTCAGTTTTTGCTATATAGAGAACCTCATTATCAGCAATTGCTGCATTTACTTTAAAGGAGCTAATTTAATTATAATTTCTATATTATTTATTAAATAACTAGAGAATTTTGTTACCCACATAATTGTGTGCAATGGTTTATCGGAGTAGTAACTGTGTCTAGAACAATTGGGAATGCATTTACCTCTTTTTGAGGCATCTTCTTTAAGGAGTGTGAATTTTGTTATAAAATGTCTACTAAGCAGAAAACCTCACCCATTTGGAATGAAATATGAAAACCTGTTTTAATAGTAAATGTATTTGTGGAGGACCTGTTGCCCCCTTTACTAATACATAAATGTGAATTTTGTTGCAAAGGAGAAAAAATTTGATCCTTCACTGGATGTGTACACAGAATCCTCTGTTTTTAGAAAACAACAGATAGCTTTTATTCTGCCTTTTCATTTTTTATTTCCCTTTATTCTCTATGGATCATAAAATAAGACAAGGAGACAAATAACTCTAATATGACAAGAAAAAATGTTCCTAATGTGTCTACTTGAAAAAAGCTGAAAGAGTGAGAAATCATCTTTTAACTCTCAAATGAATATTTATTCCTTCAGCCTGATTAAAACAGCCAAAATTTTTACTTTTAACCTAAAAAAGCCTAAAACTACTTTATTTGTAAAATTGACAACAGTTTCTTTAATTCTGTTGATTACCTTCACCAACCTTTTTCCTCTATAATATTCTACTGTAAGACCATTTAAAATTGTTATGTTTGGACAAAAAATATTGTTAAAACTCTTTGCTGTGAAGTGTCTTTGTATGTGTACCTAGGAATGCATTGTCCATCTCATATTTCTTTTCATAAATCCATGCAATAATATCACATAAAATTTTTGTCCTTTAGGTTAGATTCATTCTATTTTCTAGGGTAATATATTCTTTTTTCCTAAGAAAAAGAAAATTTTATTGAATACTATAGAAATCTTTAAAAACTGTTGCAAGAAAATGTTTAAATATCTAAATATTTAAATTCAATAATGAAACAATATGTTTAGAAATATGAGCATTAGGCATTCGGTTTTAAGTATCTGATGTCTAAAGCCAAATATTTACTTTAAAAAATACTTCAAAATTGTTTGGAAGATAAATTTTTTATCTATATTTTAATATGTTGAATATGGGGATGGGAACAAATATTCTCCTATAATTGAGAAAGTAAGCTAAATATTTAGCATGAAGATAAAAACAAGGTTGAAGATTAATTAGATAAAATAATTTTCATGCAAGAAAATGTTAATAAAATAAAAAGTTAATAAAATAAAAAGCTAATAAAAAATTATGCCGATTCACTGATATCTAAATATTTTTACAATAAAAGTAGCCAACTGCCCGTGGAATAATTCTGTAACTTATGATTGAAATTTCTGACCACACTTGGTAAGTAGATAGTCTGTTTAAAAGCTGTAAGAATCTCAAGTCTCAGTTGCTTAACTCCATTTAAAAATAACATACAAAGGAATGAAAAGGTTTTGGTGTCTGGGATAAGCTTATTGGTAAAGTAAATGGAAATGTGAAGCAAGAACAGAAAAGATTTGTGATGCTTTCCCTGAGCCATGGCTTTTTATCAGAAGAAAATGGAATATGGAAAATAGAAAATAACACAACCTATAAAAGCATGAAAAATCCTAAGAGATGCTTTCAAGTAAGTCTAAGCTAAATCTAGTGAGAATCTCTGCTGACTAAAAATTCTGGATTTAAATGTCTAGGTATACATGAGTAGCAAAGGAAAATAATGAAGGAATGGAACATGAGATTTTTTGAGTAGTTAGAGAGTTATGCAGATTACAGATATGCGTGATTGAGGGCACATGTATTTAGGTTATACAGTAACAGTTGTTCATGTACTAAAACTAAAAGTTGACTTGACTCAGTGTCCTACATTTTGCATAGACCTGAAAGTTAATGTAACATTCATGGTGGGTTTGATGCCCATAACCATTATTAGTAATGTCCCTGCATTTCAGCCATATGCATAAAAATTCCTTGTCTCTAGAGTTAGGAGTCTGAAAACATCAGTATTCTGAATTTATGTTTCTTTATGTTTGAAAAAAATTAGATTTTAAATCTAAAAAAAATAGATTTTATTTAGTTTAGTTAAAAATTTAGTTTAAATTAAGTTGCTCACCAAGCAGTGGGGAATAGCAGAGCCTTTATACAACTGGATATGGGAAATATGCATGGTGTGGCATCACACAAAACCTAGCACTTTGCACTCAAAAGTGAGAAACTCATGCAATACTTGGGGAAATTTATAAGTCTGTGTCAAGAAACTTTCCTGTCTGACCATTCTGGAGCTACTCTGTCAGTGGTGACACCCACCATCCAAGATTGTCACAGCAGGGACCAAAGCCCCTTCTCAGAGGGTGGCTCCAGGGAGTCCCTGGGGTCTCCCTGCACACCCTGCTCCATACAGTCATGCCAGGTTTCCTGAAACAGCAGCACAACAATTTGAGTGGATGTGTCTGAGGGACCCAGAATAAAGGAATCCCTGGGCTTTTACACCTTCACTGTCTCTGCACATGGTAGTCTGGGGTCTCCCATCTAAGCCATCAGCTCCTGCTGTGTCTCTGTCTGGTCACCTGGACAGGCCACAGGTCCCACGGCCTCAGTGTCACACAAAGGGCTCAGTGCTCTTGCCTGGGGGTCTCAGCGTTTCCCACCCCTGCTAAACCTGCAGCTCGCACTGCAGCTGCATATCCAGCTGCAGATGCATCCCTCAACATCTCTGCACCATCCCAAAACAAACTGAATGTCTTAGTAGTGATTCTGCTACTGGTTTGGATACAAAATGTATGTACTGCTGTGCCCTGAACCAGTAAGAATTAAGGAAATGAACCAGGCTTTTGAAGGGTAGCTGAAAGAGGTTATACCAATTTAGTGTCACAATTGTTTGATTCACTGAGGAAATAACTCAAATGTCTCTTCAGCAAGCTCAAACTTTAGATTATTTTCCTGATGGGATACACCTAGGAATTCAGAGAAAGCTGAGAGATGTAATTTGCAAAGAAAATCTCAATTATCTTTGAAAGGTCATTGTGAATGGGAGAGGTTTCTGAGGACCTGAGAGAAGCAAATATCACTCCTATCATCATGAAGAAAAAGAGGAAGATTTAAGAAAGTAAAAGCCTTTCAGCATCACCTGGGTCACAGGAGGTAGAGGAAATAATCCTAGAAAGCATTTTCAAACAGTGATTTTCAAAGGTGATTTGGAGTAGTCAGTAAAAGGAAAACCATGCTTTACCAACCTTTTTGATAAACATCTATAGTGAGCTGACTCACTTGGTGAATGAACTGGGATCTCTGCTGGGGCCACTGCTGTTTACTGTCTCTATTAATGATATGGACAATGGGGCAGAGAACATTCTTAAAATTTTTCAAATTATATAAAACTGGAAGGAGTGGTTGGTATGCCAAATATCTGGGTGTCTTTTAAATATCTTCAGGGATGGAACAACCACAACCTCTCTGATCAATGCATTTCAATGTTTTGTTACCCTCACAGGAAAAAAAATGCTTATTGCTGTACCCCCGGGGGTTGATACTGCAGGCAGTACAGCTTTGGTTGTGCTGCAATTTACAGGGAACTCCACAGACGGAAGAAATCAGCTGACAGGAACCTCATGAAGTTCAACAAGGGGAAGGACAAAGTTCTGCTCCCTGGAAGGAATAACTCCATACATTAGATGGGCTGGAGGCAGACTAGAAGTCAGCCTTGCAAAAAACGCCCTGTGGATCCTGCTGGATGCCAAGTGTGCGGCTCTAGGAAAGAAACCCAACATCCTCCTGAGCTGCCTTAGAAGCACTGCCACCCTTCCCTGGGAGCAGGCTGCTCAACCTCATACTACAGAATAACGTAGTTTTGGAGTTTTTATCCTTAGGGATATTCAAATTCTAGTTGGAGAGATCCCTGAGCACCCTGCTGAGCTGACCCTGTTTAAGCAGGGTACTCAGAGCAGGTGATACCTGTAAGGACCTCCCCACCTCAGCTACTCTCTGAGTCTGTGGTTCTGGAATTCCTGACTGCCTAGAGCTTCCTTTACAAACATAGATAAAAGAAAGTACAAAAAGGGACAGAGTGGAGGTCAAAATGCGTCACCCTCTGTCCTTTATCTACGAACTGTTTCATTGTACCAAAGGTATGCACGTTAATAGACAATTGAAATAGTAAATAAAGGGAATCAGAACAGTGCTGCTTGTCATCCAGTTAGAGGACCCATCAAGGACAGGAGTCACCATGGTTTCATTCCCAGAACAAAGCTTGAAGAAGTATAATACTTAATTTTCTGTACAAGTCAGAAATCTGGTCATGAAAATGTAGAATTCAACAGAGTAAAAAATCAAGAAACAATAAAGGAACAACTTCTGAAGTACAATGTGCAAAATTACTGTACAATATATCTTCAAATTGATAAAACACAAATTATATATAGGCTGTTTGAGTTTAATGTCATTTTTAGGCAGGAAACATAAGGAAACCTTTGAATTTCCCTTAGGTATAGAATTCAAAGTTTTAAGAGTTATAAAAATCTGTATACTCCCAAGAGCACATGACAGTTATATTTAGAAAGCTTTGCGTTCATTGTGTGATCTGTTTCTAAGAGAGCAAAATCCTATATGTAGAACTACAGGATAATAAAGCAAAACCAGACTAGAAAAATATTTCCAGTAGCTAACACTCGATCAATAGATAGAAAAACTGCCAGGAGGGGAAATGGCAAGTGTGCATATTCAATGTTTAAATTTACTACTTTCCCTCTTCATGGCAACAAATGTAGCTCATCTAAGACACAGAATTCATAGGTCTCAATATTCTTTCAGCCGTAATTAATTTTTGTGCTACCAACCTGATTTATCTTCCACCCCTCATTTTCACTCCTGGTTTATGTTTTTAAACTAGTACATGTCAATAGCTAAAATTAGCACTCTTCCTCTGGCTTTTCTCTGCCTGTGTTGTAGTTCTATAAAAAAAAACACGTCTTGGTAATTCATATCAGCTTATCTTGGGAACATATCAACTAATCTTGGGAAAACTGTAATGTGCTAATGTTACTAACTCCTACTATTAGCGAAGGCTTTCGATAGGAAACTTCACCATAATGAAGAGAATGTGTAAATTTCAAAGACTGCCTAAGTCTACTGGGGAATATCACATGGAGTAACAGCACCAGACTCAGAAAAAAGGCCTTAATAAGCATCCCTACAAGCAGGAAAATGGAAAAAAAAAAAGCTGAAAAGAGTATTGCTGGATTTCTGAGAGAGTGTCAGAAAACAACGCGGCATGGTGTGATTATGTACTCTGCCTTTTTCAGGAGTGTGGCCCAGGGAGATGGTTCAGCCTATTCAATTTCCTTAAATTCTTTCCTCTTTTTATGTTACCTGTGGATGGGACATTAGGACAGTAATGGGGTTTTTGAATGCATTGGTATTTTAATTTTTAACATTATATATTTCTCTGGGTTTTTGGGGATTTTTTTTATTTGTTTTGGGTTGGGGATTTTTTGGGTTTAGGGATTTTTTTGTTGGGTTTTGTGGCTTTTTTTCCTTTTGTTTCTTGCTTTTTTGTTTTGCTTTAAATTACTCTTCCAAAGCTTATATGTATAAAGAATGCATGCTTAGCTGGAAGCAATTCCAGATAAAAATTAGATCCTTCTGCTTCATTATCCTACTATTTCATGCATCTCTGAAACTCTGCATTATACTCTAAAAAGCTTCCTAGAGGAGATTTGTTGCCATAAGGCATCAATCAACATAACTCGTGATTAACCTCATACTACAGAATAAAAGTATGTCAAAACCTTCTCATGTAAATGGCTTGATGTGTACAGCACAGACATTTACCGTGCCAGATTCCATTTATATTTATATTGATCTATTAGCTGTCCTGGCATTCTGAGTGGAGGGAAAAAATCCTACAAAAAACGATTTTGCTGAATACAATACAACAGATTGCGGTAAGTGCGAAAAACCAAACTACAATTTCTTAGTGAGGCAATTTCATATTGCCTGGAGTTGCTACTTCTGCAACATTATATTGCTATGTTTGGACACATCTAGGCAGGTGGCTTTCAGAGAAAGGATAAAGCCATGGTAAAGGAAAAACAGGACTCAAACTGAACGCAGGCAGATGGCTACATGAAGAAATGTGATTCCTATCAAGCAGTCAACAGAAAATGGAAAAAATTTCGAAGACCTGAAGAAATCATGCATGGAAGAGAAAATGAAGAAGTAGATTAGTACTATGTTGTAAATCATTTTTCACAGCCTCAGGATAAATGAACTAATCCTTCTCATTTCAATGCCAAGTATGCATAATTTGAAAAGAAGAACTTGCTTAAAGCATTTTTAGACATTTATTGAGTAACAGATGAAAAATATGGGGCAGCTATACCTAGGTGCTTTTTAAATTGTGCATTTCCAAAATTATTTCAATTACTTGAACAGCTTTGATAAGGTCTCACAGGAGACAGATGCTTAACTGATGACTTAAGGTGAAAGGTAAATGCTAATATAATTTAAAAGTAGGAAAGTGAAAGACAGAAAAAGAAGCCAAGAGTAGATACACTACACTGTTAAATTCAGCAAGGAAGGAATCAAACAGTGAATTGCTGCAGAATATAGCTGCAGTCACTGTTACTTACAGCATTTAGTGATGATGGAAAGACTCACCAACAGTCAGACAGTGATATTTCTGTTTCCTACTGGCTTCTTCTTTTATGAAAGACTTTTTTTTTGTTTTTTCCCTCCAGAAATGCTTATGCTTTGCTCCGTTCTCTGTTTCTGCTCTTTCGCCTTCATTTATCAAATGGCATTGCAATTCAGACTTGATTTCATTAATATTTTAGTTTTACATCTGAAAAACCTCCTTCTGTGCAAGTATGACAAAGCCAGACTTGTTCTGCAGAAGCAACTGGACAAATTTCCTCTTCTGGTATCAAGAGAAATAAGTACTGCTGAAATGATGGACATCCTTGTAATCAGTGATATGTTACCTGGGGGAAAAAATGAATGTGGGTTCCTGTATTTGTTCTCCATAAGTCACATGAATCATTAAGAAACATAAATACATGTAAAATTAGAATTTGTTGAAAAAGAAATGCCAGATTTCCAAAGAAACTTACAGTTTTCATTTCATGATTTTGGAGAGCACTTTAAAAACAACACTAAAATTTGCTATCAGGTAATAATCATTACGTGGTTCCTCACTTTTTTCCTACACTTTGGGCCTTTCTTTCCCTTCCTCTTGCTGGACACTATTAATAAGTAGTTGAATTTTATCAAGGAATGTAAGCACATTCTTACTTACATAAGTAAGACATGCATTCTAAGAATAGATGTATACAAACCAGAACAAACCAACAAATTAACCAAACAAACAAATTCTCAAGCATTTCTGGCCTGAGAAATATTTGCATTCAGTGTTTTCAGGTGCTTTTGAACTATTTGCAAATTCTTGATCGACCTCCAGACAAATCATTAATAGTGAAAAGAATTTAAGCCAGTAATCCAATTGTTTGCTACAGATACCTTTTTCAGCCCTAGGCACAGGAATAACTGACAAATTAGACAATATACATAGTGCAGACGTAAAGATGAACAGTAATTCAGCTGCTGTTCAATTCTGTATTATATATTACAAACTGTAGAGAATTAAATCAAATTTTTAAGAAACATGGCTTTAATGGATGCATGTCTGTTGTGTTGCTCCTGCTAATACATTATTCTTCCTCATAGTTTTATCTTCTAGTATGTTTTTTTTCATTTGGTGACAATTTCTCTTGTAAAATCATAGTCCTTGCTACAAATTTTGCTTATGATCCTCAAAAATGTTAGGTGAACACATCACATAAAGACATACAGTTCTTGATTTTGAGACAACTGTTCTATGATTTATTTATTTAAAATCTGTTTCATAGGAGATCAGTAATATTTTAACTGAATTTAGTGGGGAAACACAGTGATGGAAATCCAGTGTAAACTGTCACCTTATTTTTTTTTCATATTCATAATCCATCTTTATAATGTACCAATTCTTGCTTTCTTGTTTTAAAGGCATATTTCTTGCTTTAACATGAAGAATTTTTAGATTTTTCCACTATTTCCTATTTGTGTATTTTCTTCCATGTCAGCATATATCTGGTTCTCCACTTTGTGCTTCATATTTCTAAAAGGCAGAAAAATTAACTAGGACTAGTTTACAATTGTTATGGATATAACGATTTGAGTGCATTAAAGATCAACAATCAGAGATTTGTATAAATATTACATATTCTGCAACACTTGAAAAACTCATCATCTGGCTCTTCAGGAAGCATAAACAAAAGAATATATGAATTCAAAATAAGTTTATTAGAAAGATTTTTGTGAACTAAACCTAGACAACTATTTATGTATATATGTTGCTGTTCTCTGATAAGTCTAACTTGTTCTTTCTGAGTTGTATTTGATTACTCCTGATTCTGGTTTCAATTCAGGCACTACCGGGTGTTTCTCCACTTTACTCATCATGCTCTTCTTTCCTTTCAGAAGAAGGAAAAGGGATCTGTGGCAAAGGAACTGGTGGGAAAGAGATGTTGCGGTCCTTGCCTGATAATGAAGCTGCATCAAAAATATGAGCTCGGGCTACAGGAAGAGGAAGTTAAACACTATTTCTTGCTTAATGTCTCTAAAATCATGAGAGCCCTTGTGTATTTCCTGCAAGTAATTTATTCTCACTAACTCATACACAGAGAACTCCTGTACCCCTTTGAAAATGCTGTATGACTTTCAGCTTTGTTGTTGCTGTGTATCTGGCCCCTTTGATTTTCTTTTTCTTTCACTGTAAAGCTTCCTCTCTTGACTTCACAAAAGTCAAAGAAATCAACAGAAGGCTTTCAGATTTAATTTGAAACATTTCTAATTTTGAGTTTCATCGGTCAAATCCTCTGATCTGATTTTCTTATCCTTTCAGACTNTTTGCACAGGTGAGTGATCATCTCTGCCCTAATAAAGTTGGTAATGTAGTTTGAAATGAAATTTGATTCCTCCCTTTTTGGAAGAAGCAGTGCTGTTTGAAAATGAAATAGAGGCCATTTGTTTGACGGCTATTATAGCCAGCCTTCCTGTACTCATACAAAAAGCAAGACATGAAATAGTGATATTAAAATTTAAAAAAAAGACATGGTAATTGCACAAGAAAATGGCAAACCTAATATTTTTATGTGATTTTGGTAAGCAGACTCTTCCTGAAAAATAGCTTTTCTGACAAAATCAAATTCTACAGTTGCATTTCATATGGGTCTTAAGGAGCTGGTTACATAAGCTGAAGGCCAACTACATATTTAATGCCTCAGTTCAAGCTGATATTGCACAATACAGACCCTTATAAATAAACTATTATTCATTATACAGTATTTGACTGTATAATGAAGTCATGAAGGTACCTACATCTGCTCAAAATGCCTTTAATGCATCTGATAACTAGCAAGGGTCCATTGCCTTGCCATTACACAACTTCCAGGCAAAGGGTTTAGGAAAAAATCATCTTTTTTCTAGTACATGTAGAGATATTGAAATCCACTAAATTACATCTTGGTTCGGGCAAACCACTGATAATCTGCAGTTTACAAGTGTCTATTTGCACTATCTTGGTGTTGGTTGCCCGTGCTGTGCTTCCCTACAAAATCTTCTGTAGGAACATATTCTGACTCTCTTTGTTTCTGGTTTTGCTAATGAAATTTATTTATAATGTGTTTCAGGGAAGATTACTATTCACTATAAATTTAATAAACTCCATTGGCATTGATGGAGTTTTGCTGTTTATACAAACTGACACCCTGAGTCTATATATATGCAAGGGTTGAACTCTACGACCTTGGGGGTCCTTTCTAACCTTAATGATAACTTTATGATGCTACCCTGTACTGCTTTCCTTTTGCACATGATTGGCATTCACTGTTTGATTTTCTGAGCTAAAAGACAACAGTCAAGTCTCATGAAAATATTCAGCAAGTCCTTTTTTTACTTTATTATGTGTTTCCTATATTTTCTTTTAACAATTTCAACAATGGACTTTTGAAAGTATTTATTTTAGATAGGTTACTGCCTGAAAGATCCAAGCAGTAGATTTTTCTCCTTCCTTGTGTTTACACCCTAGCAGAAAAGGTATTAAAGCAGGCAGAAGTCTGATTGCAGTCTCTGTTTTCAAGAATTCTGGAAATTGGTAAATTTTTCTTTCTGTGATGGTGAGAAAAAATATTAGGGTATATCTAAAATATTAAAGTTTATATAAAATGAATTAGGTTTTATGGTTATTTTTGTTTCAAGAAATATATTCATGCAAGCAATCTACACAGGAAAAATAAATCATTTATTTCCCTTTCAGTTCCTTCCTCTTGCTATTTCATTTTCTCCAGTCTGTTTACTTATTTTCCCCATCTCTCTACAAAATACTTAAAGATTCAGCTTCCTTTTCAAGTTACCTCTTATGCTATTTTTTGTTTAGATGAACTAAGTAGAATTCTGAAACTGTGCCCTACAGCTGTTGGTACCCAAATGCAGACAATGAACATGATTCAAATATCTGACAAGGAGTGAAATACGAATACAAAGTGTGATAAATAATAAACCTGAATAAATATTTAAGTTAATCATGGATAGCCTGTAATTTTGGAAAATAACCCAAATGACCTGAGTATATTATTTGTTCACTGAATTAATTTCTCAGCATCAGTTAGAATGGCATGCAGATGGTGTCACTTGCTGTAGTCTGAATGCTTGTTTGTGAGATACATGGCTGTTCCAACAGCACTGAATGCACAGTTTTGCTTCAAAAAATATATCATATTCAATATGCACTCTTAAAATGTATTAATATTAATCATACTTACAGGTACATAACCAGAAAAGGAGACTTATCTCATTTTTAAGCCTCTTTCAATATATTTTAGAATATGTATTCAGAGTTGAATATGATAAAGATGATATGATATGATATGATAAAGATGCCTGAAGACATGCAGGCAGGCTTTTGAATACTGTATCATCTGATTAATATTTAAGATCTAAAGAAAATTGATAAGGCAGCTGCAAAAAAAGAGACATCAAATATAGGGAAACATTTCTTTCCCTGGAGGACTTTTGACCAATGGAGCTCTGTATAATTTCTTACCATATGTGGATATTTCAGGTTCTTTTAAGGTAGTTTTGCAGCAAACATTCAACTGTGTGTGATGTGCAGCTGTTGGGGATATTTGGATTTTGTCATATTTTACTTACCATTTATAAATAGTTTTATAGTTTTCCTCATTTGTAGAAACTTCTCATGATACTGTAAGGGAAATGATTTGTGGTAGTATCTAAAATGGTCATGTTAGTATTAAACAGCTGTTCACCCAAAGGGGAATACAATAAGAAGCTGTGCGGTTCAGAGATAATAAAGACAAACTGTAGGTATACAGTTCAATCACCTTGAAATCCAGCCCATGTATTCAGGTTTATGGTGCAGATTTTAGGACTGACTAAGGAATTTAAGAAACCAGTTATTCAGATAAGACTTTTCTAAAATGTTTTATGAAGACCTTGTCTTGAGAAATTTCTAGTCATATATGTAAGCATCTACAATTATTTCTAAGAGTTCAGTACCTGTACTGTTTTTAATCCATGTTGATATAAAAGAATATTTAATTCATTGATAAAGAATT